>MCJB01018494.1:56919-80940 GCA_002018475.1 Nicotiana obtusifolia | reverse complement strand
CCCCCCCCCCCCCTCAAAAAAAATAAACCCTTCCAATCATACCAATAACCTTATCCTTACTTATCCAATGGCTCGAAATACCACAAACAACATCAAGAATCGAACATCAAAATCCTTCTCTTAACTTTCAAACATTCTAACTTCAATGAACGCATCTGAATCACACTTAGACATTCCAGAACACAACCAAACTTTGTACACAAGTCCCAAACAATCAAATGAACCTATCCAAAGTCCCAAAACACCAATCGGAACCCAATAATACCAATGTCAACTTGTGGTCAAACTTAAGAACTCTCCAATTCTTCAACTTCTCAACTTTCGACAAATAGAGCCAAAACCTTCTAACAACCATGAATCCAAATCCAAACACATACCCAAGTCCAAAATCACCATACGAACCTATTGTAACCATCAAATTACCAATCCGAGGTTGTTTGCTCAAAAGTCAAACCTCTGTTAACTCTTCCAACTTAAGGCTTCCAAATTGGGAATTATTCTTCTAATTAAATCCTGAACCTCTCGAAAATAAAAATCAACCATACACGCAAGTCATAATGCATCATATGAAGTTACTCAAGGTCTTCAAACCAGCGGACAGAATGATAAAGCTCAAGATGATCGGTCAGGTCGATACATTCTCCCCCACTTAAACATATCTTCGTCCTAGAACGTGCCAAGAGTCGTTCCTAAGCCGTCAAATAATTGTATAAGCTCATCATACACACACCCATGAGTGATCCCATGCCACCTCTATCCATACAAGCCCATTAGCACAATCTAGACTGAAGATTCATCCTTCAACCTTAGCTTATAAGCCTTAGAACACAATTCCAACATCCGGAATTTCTCTATAAGACCAGATTATTGTGTATATACACCGTATCAATCCCCACAATCTGCATCAAGTCAAAAATATACTTCGAAGATATAACCACACGATATGTCTTGTAGCTCATATGCCCATAACCATATCTTCTTCTTGCAATAATCGTTCATCACCAAACTTGGTACCAATTATATCCCTCATATCAAATAAAACCTTGTTCCAAACCTTCATAACACTGGTAATAAAGAAATAAACGTGTATAACTTCATAACCACCATAAAAACAACAAGTCATGGAGTTCCCTTGACCGACAAGAACCATTGCCGAACTCTAAACTGATTAATGTCAGTCTTGTTCCAAACATACCTTATTCAAACCCGATTGTACCAATTCCAGGTCCAATAACCTTGCCTCGCCCAGTATTAACTGCTAGACTAACAGGCCAAATCAAAAGCCACCTAGAACCTCATACGACGCGATCCATGCACCAAACAAGCAATAACTGGAATACGACCAATAATGGATAGAGAACCAAATAAGAGGACTATCCAACAAATTTACCAAATATAAAAAAAAAAAAAAAAAAAAAAAAAAAAAAAGCATAAGGCTGTGAACCCATCCCATAAGGGAAAACAAACACACAAAATAAATACAAGGAATCATGTCCAACATAACTCCATTGCAGCGGGCAACCCAATCCAAACACGTCACTCTACATATATATACCTATAAGGCTCTTACACAACAAACACATGCGTATTAACAACAAGCATGTAAACTGCATAAACATAAGCATGGGAAGACGGATATCATAATGCGCTATGAAAAAGGTAAGCACAACATGGAGCAATAAGCAAATCAACATCTCAAGGGCCGTCTTGCTCATATATCGCCACAAGGCTTAAATAGGGCCACAACACCTACGTGGATAATTAAGTAGTCTTACAACCGATCATAGCATAAGAAAGTGACACATGAAATAGATCACAACAAGAATAAGATCAGTTCCACCTGATGAACCCCATAGCAAAAGCTGTAATGAGTAAGCAAATCCAATCTAGTGTAGAATACACATTCTCATTAGGCCTACCAATAGGCCCCCAAACCAATTCAAATCTTTCAGAAATAGGTAAATAGCCTTCCAAAAGTCCACAGTGATCATATCCATGATATATACAATCAGCTATCAAATCCTGAACACACTTTCACAGCCCATAATGAGAGGGATAGTCTGCCTCTTAGAATATGATCTCTATACTTCAAGGTACAGGAATCTCCATACATGATCTCCAACTCTCATAATTAAATGACTGACATATCACGCATACAAAATCGCCTTATGGGAAATACTTCCATAAATCTCTCATGTCTAGTAGCAAAACCTAAACATCTACGTGTCACGACCCAAACTGGAGGGCCATGACTAGCACCTGGGCCATACTTGTCGAGCACCTACTCACAAATTATCTAACCTTTCTTATTATCTATAAGGGCCGAAAAGATCAATATAAATGGTAGACATGAATCCTAAATAACAAACAATGACAGATAATGGAATTAACATATATAACATGAGCCGACAAGGCTGTCATGAAGCTATGTATAAGGTACGAGCTGCCAAGCTGCCATGAGAGACTATAAAACAAAAATTGGTCGACAAGGCAATCCAAATTATACATGAGTTGACACTTGTCTATGAGCCTCTAAAGGAACATAAGTGCTGCAACATTGCCAGAACAGAGCCCCGACATACCCATAACGTCTATAACAAAAATGCATACCAAGACCACGGCAAGTCCGGAGAAGGGATCTTGCCAATAACTGCTGAACTGGGCAGCCTACTATGGCGGGGGAGCTTCACCTACCTGTCTATCAGGACCTGCAGCACGACATGAAGCATCCACAAATAAAAAGGGCGTCAATATGAATAAAGTACTGAGTATGTAAGGAAAGAAAGCATAAGTAAAAACAATAATGTAAACAGGGATAGAGAATATACAACCTATAACATCTGGGTGCCTCTGAGGGCTACTGACATGAAATACATGATATATATATATATATATATACACACACGCATATATATATATACACACACACACTCACATATACATACATAAACTTTTAAAACATATGCCTCTGTTGGAATTATCAGCATCATATCGTACCCAGCCGTAATACGCTCGGTAAAAACGTTCCCGAACATCATAAGGCTCGGTAGAATCATGCCCAGCCACGTGGAGCTTGATAAAACCCAACTGATCAGTGATTAGGTGTTGTACCCAGCTGACTATAGCGCGACTCGCTAGAGTTTAATAGATACATATATATGATGCGTGCTGGACTCATTGGAATTACATTTTGAACCTTTCGGAGTGACGTAAGGTCGGTATCCTCTGCACACGTTATTAGGATTAACTCCTCATCAAGAATCCTATAAGAATTATGAAGTACCAGCAACATTGATGACATAAGAATAAGAGAAGTAACATCAACATCAATCATTCCATAAGAAGGGAAACAATGTGAGTACTGCTAGCTTCTAAGAGTGGAGTATCTTTGGAAGCTCGTTCATTACATTATGTACAATCAGAGTCGTGCAAAAGAAGGAAAAGGATAGCCTCACATACCTTGCATATACTTCCCAACCTCAAGCTATGCAAATTTCATGACTCCTTAGTCTACAATATGAGAAATGACACTATAATTATCGTTTAAGCGTCGTAATTATTATGTATCGACCGCAACTTATTTTAGGATGAAACAGACAGAACCTCCCCTATTTATATGACTTCCCACTAGTTAAAACAATCAACAAACATCCCAAACAACATCAATAATAATCATATTGAGCCTCCCAAAACAGTCCACCAACCAACAACATTACTAACAAGCCTTTCGATATATATCTCACAAGTTCTAGCTTCAACGACTTAGCCGTAACTTGGATAATCTTAAATACATGTAGGGTAAGAGGTTCCTTACCTTTAAAAAGAAATAAAAACTCCAATTTGACCCTAATTGACCACGACATATCCCTCCAATGCTGCCACAAGTACAAGGAAGCTAGCAATCAATAAGGGTTTTTCGGCACTAGAATCACTTTAGAAGACTTGAAATCACCTAGGATTGATATTAAAAACTTGAGGGAGTATTTTACAGAATATGAACCACTTAAAATAACCTCCTAAACGAGCTGGAACAACACCAAAATCAGCAACAACAAGAAGAACAAGAAACTTACTAGCGCCACATGATTCCCGACACTTGATTTGTGTTGTATGCCCTTTGTTTTGATCTTGGATCATGAGGGAACCTTGAGAGAGTGTTTTTCGGGTTCTAAGGTCTGAATATACTGAAAAATAATGACTTAAAACGGGGTCGAGGCATGTTATATATCCATATGTCTCAACCGCCTATGTGGGTCCCATAGGGAACTGGTTGGCGCAGTCTCGTGAAAACGCGAATATATCTCTACTCCGAGATCGTATTGAAAAATGGTTTAATGTGTTGGAAACTAAACTCATAGATCTTCAATTTGGTGGGATCACCCCGTAATTCCAAGTAAATTGGGTGAAAAGTTTAGTGATATTTGACCCAAAGTTTAAATAAAATTATGAATGTAAGTTGCGACAACTTTTGTCGACTTTAGTTTCATAACTCATTTGACTTCAAGACTTATAATAAGGATATTATATGATCAAATACCTTAAAACACGGCCTCTTGGGAATATTAAGCACCTCTAGTTTTACCCGAAAATACGGGTTACAACATCCTTGATTCGTTTAACTTCTAATACTTGTTAACCACTCTTATACACCCTTGTATCGTTTAAGACCAACAGGATTAACTTCTTACCATCTCAAAGATAATCTATTCTCGGATTTACATCAACTAACTTACGGCGTGATCCAACGTACGCGAATATGGGTTATAACACCCTCCCCCCCTTAGGAACAGTCGTCCTCAAATCTAAGGGTTTATGGGGAGTCTAACTCATCGTGGATTCCGACGGAAATTTCCGGCTGAGTTTCCCTTATAAAATGGACACTAGCCAAACTTGCAAGTAGTTAAACCTAACATGTGGCCTTACAAGGCTATACAAAGCATTATGAATATGTACATTAACTGCATATCACCATTTTGTATAAAGAAAGAGTACTCTCAAACTATTGCTTATCTCATAGAGTCGTTTCACCTTCTAATGTGTCCTGCGTTCCCCCGACATCCTCGTTATCTTCAATCTGGAACAAGTAAGGGTATTTAGACTTCATCTCCTCTTTTGCTTCCTATGTCATTTCTTCTGTATTCTTGTTCCACCATAGTACTTTGACGGAAGCTACATCCTTTGTTCTCAGCTTACGAACTTGTCGATCTAATATAGCCACTAGCAATTCTTCACAGGATAGATCCTCTGTAATTTGTACATCTTTGATAGGGACGACCCGAGAAGGGTCTCCAATACATTTCTTCAATATAGATACATGGAGTATCGGGTGGAAAAATATCAATTCGGATGGAAATTCTAACTCATAAGCAACTTGTCCAATTCGTGGAAGAATTTTTTACTGCCCGATATACCGCGGACTCAGCTTATCCTTCTTCCCAAAACACATAACACCCTTCATCAGCGAGATCCTCAGGAAAACCCAATCACCAACCTCAAATTCCAAATCACGGCGTGGGACATCGGAATAAGACTTTTGCCTGCTTTGCGCCGTCCTCAGTCGTTCTTGTATCACTTTCACCTTCTCAATAGCTTGGTGAATCAAATCTGGCCCATATAATTCTGTCTCACCGACTTCGAACCATCCAACTGGGGATCTACATCTCCTCCCGTATAGTGCCTCGTGAGGGGCCATTTTAATACTGGAATGGTAGATAATATTGTAGCCGAATTCTATGAGTGCCAGACGGTCATCCCAATTCCCCTTGAAATCAAGAACACATGCTCGTAGCATATCTTCAAGTGTCTGAATGGTACGTTCAGCCTGTCCGTTAGTCTACGGATAGAATGCAGTGCTGAGATTCACTTGTGTGCCTAAACCCTTCTAAAAAGACCTCCAAAAGTTAGTCGTAAATTGAGCTCCTTGGTCTGATAAAATAGATACCGGCACACCATGAAGCCTAACAATCTCCTTGATATACAACTTCACATAATCTCCAGCCGTGTAAGTTGTCTTAATTGGAAAAAAAGGGCACATTTTGTAAGTCGATCAACTATCACCCAGATGGAGTCAAACTTATGATAAGAGCGAAGTAATCTAATAATGAAGTCCATATTAATCACCTCCAATTTCCAGGTAGGAATCTCTATATTCTGAATCAATCCATCGGGTTTCTGATGATCGATCTTTACTTATTAACAATAAGAACACTAAGCTACAAATTCTGCAATAGACTTCTTCATGTTAACCCATCAATACTGCTCATTAACATCATGATACATCTTTGTTGAGCCGGGATGGATGGAATATCGGGACTGATGAATCTCAATCATAATTTTCTCGTACAACCCTGCCACATTAGGCACACATAATCGACCCTGGTATCTCTGTGCCCCATCTCCAATCTCGAAAGCCGTATTTTACACTACTGGATGCTCTCTCTCAATCGTACTAAGGTAGGATCTTCATATTGCCGTGCTTTTACCACGGCTACCAAAGATGATTCAGATGTATTCTGTACACTCATCAGAGTATAACAATCTAATTCTCATATTGGCTAGCTGATGAAGCTCTTTAGCCAACCCCTGTCTACCTGCCTCAATGTGTACTAAGCTTCCCATTGACTTACGACTGAGAGCGTTTGCCACAACATTGGCTTTACCGAGATGGTACAATATCTTGACATCGTAATCTTTTGATAATTCAAGCCACCTACTCTGCCTCAAGTTCAACTCCTTCTTCTTGAAGATGTATTGTGATATCTTGTGATTTGTGTAGATGTCAACATGGACGCCGTATCTTCAAAGCGTATATTACTGCAGCCAATTCCAAATCACAAGTCGGGTAAAACTTTTAATGCTTCTTCGATTGTCTTGATGTATATGCAATCACCTTCCCATGTTGCATCAATACGCACCCCAAACCTATGCCTGAGGCATCATAATATACCACATAACCTTCTAATCCTTCTAGGAGAGTGAGCACTGGCGCGGATATCAATTGATTCTTTAGCTCCTGAAAACTACGTTCACAAGCATCAGACCATTGGAACTTGGTAGCTTTCTGTGTTAACTTAGTCAATGGTGCTGATATAGAGGAAAACCCTTCTACAAACCGCCTATAATATCCTACTAGCCCTAGGAAGCTGCGGACTTCTGATAGTGTTGTAGATCTCAGCCAATTCTTCACTGCATTGATCTTCTGAGTATCGACACTAATACCCTCTTCTGATATCACATGGCCAAGGAATACTACTAAGTTTAGCCATAATTCACATTTGGAGAGCTTAGCATATAACTTATGATCCTGAAGGGTCTGTAATACTATCCGCAAGTGGCCCGCATGTTCCATCTCCGAACAAGAATACACCAGAATGTCATCAATGAATACGATCACGAACACATCAAGATAGGGCCTGAATACACTATTCATGAGATCCATAAGCCACTGGCATTTGTTTGCCCAAACGACATCACCAAGAACTCAAGGTGACCATATCTTGTCCAGAAGGCCATCTTTGGAATATCCTTCTCCTTAACCCTCACGTGCTGATACCCTGAACGTAAGTCACTCTTTGAGAAATACTTGGCACCCTGGAGTTGGTCAAATAGGTCGTCAATCTTTGGAAGTGGATACTTGTTCTTTATAGTAAACTTATTCAATTGTCGATAATCGATACACATCCTTAACGACCCGTCTTTCTTCTGTATGATCAAGACTGGCGCACCCCAAGGTGAAGTGCTAGGCCTAATGAAACGATTATCTAGCAAGTCCTTCAACTGCGCTTTCAACTCTCGTAACTCTGCCGGGGCCATCCTGTATAGAGGCCCCGCCAAACTTATTAGCCACAAAGGGTGTAACATATGATAATGTAGATCCCGGATCAATCAGCGCATATACATAATAAGTAAACACAGACAATATACCTGTAACAACATCCGGAGATGACTCGAGATCCTGTCGACCTACTAGAGCATAGGTTCGATTTTGAGTACCACTCAAACTCGGCACTGCACCTCTACATCTACCACGACCTGTCGACTGCTGAAAACCCCGTGCAGGAGGTCGAACTGATGAGGAAGAACTAGATACAGATCCAGATGGTTGAACCATACTACCACCTCCTCTGTTAGGACAATCCTACATCATATGGTCAGGCTATCAGCAAGAATAGCATACATCAGAACCTCGATGGCACAGTCCAAAGTGGGCCTTGCTGCACTGATCACAACGAGGTGTTAGGGGTCTCGTCTGACTAGTATGCCTATGATATTGTGCACCTGATGCCCTCGAACTTTAACTTGAATCAGAATAGGTAATCGATTATACTAAGGCCTCTGAAACTGTAGAGGAGCACTAGCTATAGGTAGCGCCGAACTCCTCAAAGACTGGGCCAGATACTACCTCTAAAGTCATCAGAATACCCTGCAAATCTCGCCCTATTATGCTGGCCCCTATCCTGCTCCCTATCTACCCTTTGCTGGCACTTACGATCCTCTAGTGTCTGGGCATAAGCCTGAATACGGGAAATATCCATGCCCTCTACCAAGGAGGTTGTCGTGCACTCATTTATCAGATGTGGTCCTAACCCGTTCATGAACAGGTGCACCTTATCGCTCATCTCTGCCATAATATGGGAGGCATACCTTGCTAAAGAATGAAACTGCATACTATTCTCTCGCACATTCATATTACCCTGTCGAAGGTTCATGAACTTATCAGCTCTAGCTCGTTGTATCTCAACTGGCAAGTAGTGACAAAGAAAGGCCTCAGAAAATTCCTTCCACACATGTGGAGGAGCGTTTGGACCCTGGATCTCTCCCAACTATCATACTAGAAAACTGCTAAATCCCGTAACTGATAAGCAGCCAACTCTACTGTCTCCATATCACTAGCATGCATAACTCGCAGTGTACGATGAACCTGATCAATAAAAGTCTGTGGGTCCTCCTTGGGGTCTGATCTGGTAAACACTGGATGGTCTAGATTAATAAAATCACGAACTCTCGCACTAACAGATTTATCAGCAGCACTGATATTCTACCTTTGAGCCTGAGCAGCTACCAAGCTACTCAACAACTAGACCGCACTCTGCATATCCTGGTCTGTAGTGCCAGATGGAGGTACTGGAGGTGCTGGGTACCTCCTAATATCCTCTGGAGGAGACGAAGTAGATGAGGAATGACACGGCATCTCATTCTGAGCCTCACTTTGGCCTGCTCTGGCTGGAGCCACCTGACTAGTACTCTCTCCTGCAGCTAGATCAAGCCGTCTACTAATCGCTTGCTTCCTAGTCGAAGGCATCACCGAAAGAAAACAAGGTGAATATCGGAGAGGAACACTTACGACTCAACTCTACGCACGATCTAGATTTAAGAAGAAGGTAACAACCCTAAATTTCATGTAGCCTCCTGATTATAAATGTGGCGCTATGCACATCCATAATCAAGACTCGACTAGACGTAGCTCATAGACAACCCCTACGACAGACTTGCTCTGATACCAAGTTTGTCATGACCCAAACTGGAGGGCCATGACTGGCACTCGGGCCATACCTGCCGAGCACCAAAGCACATTTTATCTAACCTTTCTTATTATCTACAAGGGCCGATGAGATCTATATAAATGGTAGACATGAATCCTAAACATCCAACAATGACAGATAATGGTATGAACATATATACATGGGCCGACAAGGCTGTCATGAAGCTATGTATAAGGTGCGAGCTGACAAGCTACCATCAGAGATTATACAACAAAAATCAGTCGACAAGGTAATCCAAACTATACACGAGTCGACACCTGTCTATGAGCCTCTAAAGGAACATAAGTGCTGCAACATTGCCGGAACAGAGCCCTAACAAAAATGCATACCAAGACCACGGTAAGTTCGGAGAAGGATCTCGCCAATAACCGCTAAAGTGCGCAGTCTACTATGGTAGGGGAGCTTCACCTACGTATCTATCAGGACCTGTAGCATGACATGCAGTGTCCACAAATAAAGGACGTCAGTACGAATAAAGTATTGAGTATGTAAGGAAGGAGAGCGTAAGTAAGAACAGTAATGTAAACACGAAAAGAAAATATACAACCTGTAACATCTGGGTGCCTCTGAGGGCTACTAACATGAAATACATGATACACACACACACACGCTGTGTGTGTGTGTGTGTGTGTATATATATACTAACAAACATTCTTATTTCCATGTGGAAGCCCAGAAATTCTATGAATTTTGTTTCCAAAATTAAACTAGCTTCCGCCCCTTTGGTATCAGAGCCAGTGGGGAAGTAAGGATGTGATTCTTGTTTCTAACATACTGTTATGTGTTACTGCCAGATCTAGTTAGAAACTCACATATCTATTTATTATTATTAAGTTTGAGAATTGTTCTTACTCTTATCTTGGTATGGTGCAAGGATGATAGATCTGAAGATAGATTTATAGATCCAGATCTATCCTCTACATCTAACACTAAGCACGATGGTAAGATAAAATCTGAACAGACCTCTTACAAGATCATAAATCGTATAGATCTATGAAGTTTAACACCATATATGACTATTTCACATACAGTGGAGTTAGGAACTTGAATAATGTCCTTATGAAACCACTTGGTCTCTCGAGCCAAGGATATGAAGCAATTTTAAATTAACTTAATGTCGTACTTTCACTCCCTCTCCTCGAGATCTACAAGTTCTTCTTCCTCCTCATCTTCTTCATTTAAGCTTAAAGAAGAGATTAGTTTCTCTGATTTGCAGCAATCAATTCACGACTAGAAAATCCCTAAACACCCCCAGTCAACAATTTACAAGTCTCAGAAATGGAGCTTGACAAGTGATTATCACATGTCTACCATTGAGCAGACTATTCCTCTAGAGTCAGACCATGAGGAAATCAAACTTCTCAATATTAAATCTATTGAAAAATATAGAAAGAAATATAATTATATTTATTTCGGTTTGGTACAAATAGCTGCTAAGCCGTTATCTAGGGAAGGACTAGATATTTCTCTCCTCCTCTGCCTTAGAGATTCTAGGTTCCTAGAATTCAATTATTCCTTGCTATGAATGGTAGAAACCTGTCTTTGCAATGGTCCAATATATTTCGACTGTTTCCCTAACTTCACAGTCTCCCTAAAGGATAGAAATATTTTAGATGCTTTGACTTTAAATGTTAAGACATCTTATTACAAAACTAAAGTTGGTTCCCTCCAAAGTAGCAACTATTTACAGGATTCAGTATAAGGCTATGAGTTCTGCCTTTAACAATGGAGCTATGAGAATTACTCACAAGGGTGAAACTGTTCTCTTTCAGACAGATCTGCAAAGGGCTCATCTGTCTATTCCTAAGCCAATCTCTTGGAATCGGGTTTCTCTTCCTGAAAATTGGCTTCTGCAGGATGCCACTCCTACTCAAAAACCAAAAAACAGGATAGTTTCCCATATCCAACAATTCCCTTCTAGATCTGTGCTAGTTTCCTTTCAGAGGTCCCTTAGCCAAAGGGTTAGTTCCTCTGCCTCTTTGCAATCTGAAATCCCATCAATTTATTCTGCTAGACATTCAGTGTCTTTATATCCCGATAGAGTCGAGACAGTATATTTCAAATCTAGGGTTCCACAAGCTGGGTATAAGGTAGAAAAAAAAGAAACAGTTATCTCTGCTGACACTACCTTCAACCAACCAGATTCTCCTACTTATACGTCACCAGGTGACGAATTAGGAGATGATAGTATCGTTGGTGCTTTGGAGATAGAATTTGAAATTGACAAAAAAGGTCTCCAAAAAGAATTTTATTCTCCTGAAAATATTTTTAAAAGAACTTGGTTTTTAAACAAGTACAAAGGAGAAGAAAGGAAAAAAATCTAATAAATTTTTATGACAGTCTAAATGTCATTAAACAACAAATCAATTTCTTTGAATGGTTTGAAATTTATGCTGACTATAATCAGATATATTTTTCTTTTTCAAACTCAATTAATGTTTCAAAAATATGGAAAAGCAATACTGGCGAAGAAGTTATTTCCGAACTTCTCTAGAAGACAACCCTCCTCTAGAATTAGCACCGATTAAATAGAATTTTCCAACTGGCGAAAGCCTCAAAACTCTATTACCCTAGAGCTACACATCAGACGTTGTCTTAGAAGAAAGACCTAGTAATTTGCAAAATAATTATAATGCTCATAATATTTATTAGTGGAATATAGATGGATGTTCCGAATCAAATTACAGTAGATGACCATGGTGGCCACTGCTTACAAAATATCCCACAACTGTTTTGACCAGAGTACTACTCATGTCTTAGTCGCTGGTATTACAGGTGAACTTAAGGAGTGGTGGGATACCCATTTAAGCGACGAGGAAAAGCAACAAATTTTTCAAGCCGTAAAATTAGATTAATTAGGACAACCAATCCTAAAAGATGGTGAAGCTATTCCTGATTCTATCGATACTTTGGTATATACTATCATCAAAAATTTTGTAGGTTGTCCAGATATTTTTAGAGAAAGATCCTCTGAAATACTTAACAACCTTAAGTGTAAAGCACTTTCTGATTTTAGGTGGTATAAGGATTCCTTCCTCACCAGAATCTACGAAAGACCATATGGGAAACTCCCTTATTGGAAAGAAAAATTCCTAGCTGGCTTGCCTAAGTCCCTTAGAGATTTAGTCAAAGAAGAATTTTAGAGTCAATATTCCGGTGATATTGTTCCTTACGATCAATTAACCTATGGCCAGATAATTAGCCAGATTCAACAAGTTGCTCTTAAAATTTGTAGGCAAGATAAAATGCTTAGACAACTTGCCAAAGATAGAGCATAAAGACATAGAGACTTAGGAAGTTTCTGCGAACAATTTGGTCTTCCTTCGTGTGTTAGTAAACCCCATAGAAAGAAGAAATCCAAAAATACTGATTCATCCAATATTAAAAAATATAATTTCAGAAATAGGAAAAGGAAACCTTCCTATGCAAAAAGTAAATCTTCTAAAAATGAGGAGACTTCAACTTCCAGTTCTGGTAAATGTTTTATGTGTGGAAAGCCAGGCCACATCGCTAAGTTTTGTAAAGTCTCTAAGAAGATCAAGAGCCTACAACTTGATGAACCAACTCTAAAAAAAATAGAAAAATTACTGGTTGAATTAAGTGAATCTTCGGATAATACAGATAATGAAATGTCCGATGATGAACAATTTAACAACATACTAGAAGATGATTTTAGATTCATCCTCTACATCTTTAGAAGAGTCTGACCAGGATGACCTCCCTCAGATCAGTGTTCTCACAAAAGAACAAGATCTTCTACTTGAAGTGATTGGTGATCTTCAAGATCCTGAGCTTAAAAGGGATTATTTAGGAAAACTTAAGACAGTCCTTAATAAGCCTTCAACATCTTCATCTTCAACTTTTCAAAATCATCCCCAGGTAGCCAATACCTACAACATCACAGATATTCTTAAGAGATTTTCCTCTGAAAGTCCTAAGGTAGCAAAAGTGACCATTTCAGACCTTCAATCTGTTATAGCACACCTAATGGAAAAAATTAGGGAAATAAAAGCTAGACAAGAACTACGTAGACTTGTCCTCCAACAATTATCAAATGAGCAACAAAAGCTCAAAGAGGCTGTGCAGGTCGTTGCAACCTCTGACCAAGGCGATGATTAAACAGAATCCTTCTTAGGACATCTTCCCTCTATTAGGATTCATAAGTACCACGTTAGGGTAACTCTCATCATCATTAAGTCTTTTGTTTGGACTGGTATCGCTTTATTCGACATTGGTGCAGACAGAAGCTGTATCCAAGAAGGTGTCTTTCCAACTAAGTTTTTCATAAAAACCAATGAACGCCTAAGGGCCGCCAATGGTAAAAAACTTTAAATCACCTACAAACTTCCTTATGTAAAGGTCACAACCTCCCCAAAATAACCAAACAGATATATCCAGACTCCATTTTTATTAGCAAAAGACCTTTGTAATGCAGTAATCCTATGTATTCTTTTCATTCAACTTTGCAAACCATACCTAGTTTCGGACAAAGGCATTCATGTGGATTATCCCACAAGCAACATCCTACTTCCTTTCCATAAGCCTCCAACTTATGAAATCATACATTCTTTACAAAATAAAGAAAAGCAAATTATTGTTTTTAAAGGAAGGAGTATCTTTTCAAAGAATACAGAAACAGCTAACTGATTCCACAATTTCTTCTAAAGTTAAAAATTTAGAAACAAGAAGTCAACAGGAGCTTTGTTCCGATCTGCCTATGGCATTTCGGAAACAAAAAAAGCACATTGTCGGGCTTCCCTATGAGCCTGACTTTGACGAGAAAAATATTCCAACCAAAGCTCGACCTATTTAG
The DNA here is from genome assembly GCA_002018475.1 of Nicotiana obtusifolia. NCBI lineage: Eukaryota > Viridiplantae > Streptophyta > Magnoliopsida > Solanales > Solanaceae > Nicotiana > Nicotiana obtusifolia. Next base: position 66,585 of record MCJB01018494.1, on the reverse strand, counting down.
ATGAACCATGAGCTTACAATACATTGTCAGAAAGAGATCAATGATCTCCGACAAGAAGATAATTTCTCCATCAAAATCTCCCTGGAGTTGCGGCATTTTATGTCAACAAAGACTCCAAAATCGAGCGAGGAGTCCCTCATTTGGTTATCAACTATAAACCCTTAAACGCACACTTAGATTGATTAGGTATCCTATTCCTAATAAGAAGGACTTGTTGTAGAGAGTCCATGCTGCTATGATATTTTCTAAATTTGATTTAGAATCTGGATTTTGGCAAATTCAAATTGACCAAAAGACAGATATAAAACTGCTTTTACTGTACCTTTTGGACAATACGAGTGGAACGTAATGCAGTTTGGTTAAAAAAACCGCTCCCTGTGAATTTCAAAAACTAATGAATGATATTTTTAATCCATTTTCCAATTTCGTAATAACATACATAGACGATGTTCTGGTATTTTCAACAAACATCAATCAACATTTTAAGCATTTAAACATATTCTTTAATACAAATTAAAGATAATGGATTAGCATTGTCTAGGAATAAGTACAGCTTGTTCCAGACAAATATCAGGTTCCTTGGTCATTATATCTAGCAAGGAACAATTACACCAATCCAGCAATCTCTCCAGTTTGCTAACAAATTCCCAGACCAAATTCTGGATAAAACACAGCTTCAAAGATTTCTTGGTTGTGTCAACTACATTTCTGTTTTTATTTTGGGTCTAAATATTCTGCTGAAACCCCTCCATGGCAGGTTAAAGAAGCCTCCAGTTCCTTGGACGGACGTTCAAACTAACGCTATCAAACAAATCAAATTAAAAATTCAAAAATCTCCCTCTCCTGAGTCTTCCAGATCCATTTGCATTCAAAATAGTAGAAATAGATGCATCAGACTTAGGGTACGATGGAATTTTAAAACAACTTAAAAATAATAAAGAAAGTATCATTGCATATACTTCTAAACAATGGAATAATTCTCAACAGAATTATCCTACAATTAAAAAAGAAATTTTGGCTATTGTTTTATGTATATCAAAATTTCAATCAGATTTGTTAAATCAAAAGTTTTTGCTTCGCATTGGCTACAAAGCAGCTAAGTCTGTTCTGCAAAAGGATGTGCAAAACATTGCTTCAAAACATATTTTCGCCAGATAGAAAGATATTTTATCTATTTTTTATTTTAATATTGAGTATATTAAGGGAAGCTCAAATTCCATCCTCGACTTCCTGACACGAGAATTTCTTCAAGGCAGATAAAATGCCAAAAAAGCCAAAACCCCCGAGGTTAGCTCTGCCGCCCCTAGATGAGAAGCCACAAGCTGTCACACAACAGCCAAAAGACAAAGCAGTTTCAACAGTTGTTTCAAAACGACAATCAATAACAACAGTTGCCAAACAGCAGCAGTCAACAGAAGCTGGACCTAGCCAGCCAAAATGCAGATCCCTAGCAGATTATGCCATGAAAGGTATTCCTATGGTGGTCTCATCACAGCCAATTCCGGTAAAACCAATTTCAATTGCTCAACCTAGAAGTTGGGCAGACATCACTAAGGAAGAATCTTCTTAAGAAGATGACAACATGCAATTTGCACAACAACCAGCTCCACATGGACAGCAGTAGATTTTAAAAGATGGTCAGAACTTATGGGTTTTACTTCAACAAAACCCATAATCCATCCAGACCAAGGTGAAATGGCAAGTAACATGGCATAATTCTTAGAAGCAGTCGCCAAACAAGCCCTGACTCCTTCAGACTCAGCATCAACCTCCGCCATAGCTGCTAAGAGCACCACAACCAAGAGACTGGTGGCAAAAAGCCCCACTAAGAAACAAGTGGCAATTAAAAGTCCCACTATACAAAAAACTAGCACAGTTGTGGCCAAAAAGCCCACTTCACAAAGCACCGTGCCTTCTGCACCCAATCAGGCACTTTCTTCACCCATGCCTCAGCCAATTTCTTCAGCAGGTCCTTACTCAGAGGAACCTAATATATCAAGAACAAGATGACTTATTCACTCGTTTAAACCGAGCCACATCTTTGGGATTCCAACCCTCTGGAAGTAGCCAAAAAAATGCTCGACCCAACAGCCAACTTTCTTTAGAAAACTCCTATTCATACCTAGAAGTTCTATGGATTCATTCTTATAGGCACCTTGTCCTGTCTATTCAAACCTTTTTTGGATAAAACCCAAACATACGTAGCCCATACCACAGTGTGGATAAAAAAGATAATTTCACCTAAGGGGTGGGGCAATCACCCTATGAAAGTCAGAAAACTTTCGCAACCATTTTCACCTCAATTTTTTAGTTACATGATTACCGGGATGCATGGTTTAATGCCTTCACGTTCCACAATCATACTAACAAAACATTCTTATTTCCTGCTTTGGGGCAAATAATTACCGACGGAATTTCCCCAATGGTTCTTGCACCAATAGTGGCCTATTTACAGCCATACAGAGAATATTTTTCCCCCGCCCGTGAAAGATTGATACGAGTACTTCTGCTCCAGATTTCATGCTGATCAGCACATATCCAAGCAGCTTCAATTTTCCCATTGGTTCCATATCCCTTGGATCTATACTCAGAAGTTTGTCTTCCATAAAAGGGAAGGATACAAAGGAATGTCTTGGCTAGACCTTCAAGGATATTGCAAATGGTATAAGGCATGGAGAGACGTCACTAGCACCTATTTGCCAGTAGTAGGAGGATGGTTTGCCAAGAATCCCAAGTGCTTATCACCAACGGATGTAACAAAATCTTTGTTTTTGCAGCAAAAGTCTCTAGTTACAGCAAAACTAGCAGGCTCTTCCAACAAGGAAGAATACATCTAGGAGATGGAGGAGATTCTCCGATAGTTAAAGGGAAAGCGACCTGATCACAGTCATCGGCCTCGTCTGAAGAGCAATCAGAAGAAGAAGATGACCCTGACTACGACCCAGAAGAATGAGTCTAAGCTAGGACCAACTTGATGCTGACATCATCCATGACGCCAGCGCAGAGTTTTCCAAAAAATTATTGTAGTAGAGTTACTCTAGAATAATATGCACTTATCACTATAGATTACTGTGCACTTATCATTGTAGATCATCCATGACCCCCTCACACACTTGATACACATCTTTCAGTTTTCACTCCCAGATTCCGGAAAACATTTCCACACACATTTTCTCTCACTAAACCCATCAACTCTTAAGAGCTTTATACCCTGTAAACTTTTAAGCTTTGATTTTCAATAGTTGTTTTTCTTTATTATATCAATAACACATCTGGACGGCATCATCAACATCATATTGTACCTGTCCGTAATAGGCTCGGTAAAAACGTACCCCGCCATTATAAGGCTCGGTAGAATTGTACCCCGCCACGTGGAGCTCGATAAAACCTAACTGATCAGTGGTTGTACAATAGGTGTTGTACCCAACTGACTATAGCGCGGATCGGTAGAGTAAAATAGATACATATATATGATGCGTGCTGGACTCATTGGAATCACATTTTGAACCTTCCGGGATGACGTAAGGTCAGTATCCTCTGTACACGTTATTAGGATTAACTCTTCATCAAGAATCCTATAAGACTCAGGAAGTACCAACAACATAGATAACATAAGAGTAAGAGAATTAACATCAACATCAGTCATTCCATAAGAAGGGAAATAATGTAAGTACTGCTAGCTTCTAAGAGTGGAGTATCTTTGGAAGCTCGTTCATTACATTATGTACAATCGGAGTCGTGCAAAAGAAGGAAAGGGATAGCTCACATACCTTGTATATACTGCCCAACCTCAAGCTATGCAAATGTCACGACTTCTTAGTCAACAATAAGAGAAATGACACAATCATTATCGTTTAAGCGTCATAACTATTATGTATCGACCGCAACCTATTTTACGATGAAACGGACAACACCTCCCCTATTTAAATGACTCCCCACAAGTTAAAAAAATCACCAAAAAATCCCAAAACAACATCAATAATAATCATATTGAGCCTTCCAAAACAGTCCACTAACCAACAACATTACTAACAAGCCTTTCGATATATATCTCACAAGTTCTAGCTTCAACGACTTAGCCGTAACTTGAATCATCTTAAATACATGTATGGTAAGAGATTCCTTACCTTTAAAAAGAAAGAACAACTCCAATTTGACCATAATTGACCACGAACTATCCCTCCAATGCTGCCACAAGAACAAGGAAGCGAAGTTACCAATCAATTAGGGTTTTTCGGCACTAGAATCACTTTAGAAGACTTAAAATCACCTAAGGTTGATATTAAAAACTTGAGGGAGTATTTTACAGAATATAAAACACTTAAAACAACCTCCCACACGAGCTGGAACAACACAAAAATCAGCAACAACAAGAAGAACAAGAAACTTACTAGCGCCCATAGGATTCCCGACACTTGATTTGTGTTGTTTGCCCTTTGTTTTGGTCTTGGATCATGAGAGAACCTTGAGAGAGTGTTTTTAGGGTTCTAAGGTCTGAATATACTGAAAAATAATGACTTGAAACGGGGTTGAGGTGTGTTATATATATCCGTATGTCTCAACCACCTATGTGGGCCCCATAGATAGCTGCTTGGCGCAGTCTCGCGTAAACGCGAATATCTCTCTACTCCGAGATCCTATCGACAAACGGTTCAATGTGTTGGAAACTAGATTAATAGATATTCGATTTGGCGGGTAGATCACCTTGTAAATCCAAGTAAATTGGTAGAAAAGCTTAGCGACATTTGTCCTAAAGTTTAAGGTAAATTATGAACGTAAGTTGCGACAACTTTTGTCGACTTTTGTTTCATAACTCGTTTGACTTCAAGACTTATGATACAGATATTATATGATCAAATACCTTAAAACACGACCTCTTGGGGATATTAAGCACCCCTAGTTTTACCCGAAAATACAGGTTACAACATCCTTGATTCGTTTAGCTTCTAATACTTGTTAACCACTCTTATACACCCTTGTATCATTTAAGACCAATAGGATTAACTTCTTATCATCTCAAAGATAATCTCTTCTTGGATTTATATCGACTAACATATGGCGTGATCCAACGTACGCGAATATGTGTTGTAACACTGCGGCTACCAACCAAAAAATATGTAATACTAGTCAAGCATCCGTGATTCAATATGCAATGCGTCTTCTGCAACACACACCATACTTAAGCGATACAATATAGTGCCACCATTCTCTTAAACATTTGGAATCTCTGACGCTGTCCAGAACTCTTGATCGTCCATCTAAACCCGAACCGCAACCCCCTATCCATTCAATCCCAATGCCTTACGGCTCACTGCATTTATCATTCTATAATATGATAATACAAGAATTCGATTATCAACTTTGAATTGCAAATAGGATAAGCACTATATCGACCAGAAACCTTCCACTTAACTCAATTCAGTAGAACATCACAACATGCAACCAACTTGCCATACCCGTAGGAGACATCCACCACAAGTCTTGGTCAGAACTATCGTAAATCTTCGAAACCCATTTGCACATAACCAAGCCTTCAGAACTGAATCCCTCTAAATGAAACAAGCCACGTAGACTCCCAAACCCAAATGTCCTACCACAAAACACATGTAAGGCCCTATTATACCAAAGGAACTGATCATTTTTATTACCATGTTGATTCAAGCCAATGTTATACTAACCTCACTCATTCAGATTACTCTTGACCTGCCTTAAGATAATGCTTCTCTGTCCCAGTACACTATCAATCAAAACTCATCCCAAGTGATCCCAACATGAAGCCACGTCGTCCTAACACCCATAAACCATTTTATTCCCTCCCATGCACCCAATAGTACCTCAAACTGCAATGCCTACTATGGAAAGACCTTATATGAATCTGAAGTTGTTTCTTCCAGCTCTCAAACACTGGATTGCATAACTGATAATGATACAGAAATACTCCAAGTCTCTTTCACGATCCAAGGTCAATCTCAATTCCTTATCATGAATCCAGAAATCCTTAGAGACCATATCTTGGATCTTGAATCCACTAGAATCATCCTAAAGAGTCACCCTCTCTGACCTAGTACCAAATTATTAGTCCAAGCATGCCAAGACTAGTGCTCTGTTAGCACATGCATACTCCAAAGAGAAGAAATACATCCACAAAGGACTATCAAACCCAAGTCATTCCTCAACCTCCATGTATCAATAAGGTGAAATGTAACACGTATCTAGCAATTTCTTACTCAAATCATCCTTGAAGTCATCCTCCTCAAGTCATAGCTAATCCACAAGTATCCCTTAGTCCAAAATCTACAAGAACACATGACCATGTGATACAATCATCGACGGTAGACTCCCCTCCTTGGCTTTAACCCACAATCACATAACCCAAGAACCTACAATGACCGCTCCTCCTTCACTACCATGATCTTGCAATGTTACTTAGTTGAATTTCTCATAAGCTCATGTTTCACTAACCATAACACATCTCTAATTTATCGGCCCAAATGCACACTCAACCCGGTAACAGTTGTGTCGTCTTCCTCAAGCAATCCAGACTCACATTGTAGTACGAACATCCTACTGGATAGAAGCAAAACTCTTCATAGGAACCTTTTAAGAAATTATGCAACCTCCGGCCTTCGCACAAGAGATAGCCCACATGTGTAACCTCATATCGACATCTTCCTATGACCTCACCATGGGTTCAACTACTGTGCAATCAATTGACTCTCCCGAGGCTACACTTGCCCACGAGCTGCAAGAATTTGTTTCATCCCACCAATAAACAATTGGAAGATTCATCAAAATATCCAAAACTCAAGATTATATTGTGTAGGAAGATGATAATCAAGCATTCATATTCCCTTTGTATTTCAATCAAACCCCCTCTCGCCACATTCAAACTCTCGAATTTAATAATTCATCACCAGAACAAAATGCACAGACTTAGTCATTTGTCCACAATGTCCCAAATGGCATCAAACTTCCTCAATGTCGTGACAAACCTACCACAAAATCCATAATGGTACACTCCCACTTCCACTCCAGTATAACCATCTTCTTAAGTGAACCACCTGGTCTCTTCTGCTTATACTTGACTTGATGACAATTCAAACACCGCGAGATGTGTCCAACAATGTCCTTCTTCATCCTTCATTACTAATATTGTTGCCTTAAGTTACGATATATCTCGGTAGCACCCAGATGAATAGAATATCACAAGCTATGAGCCTCTTCAGGGACCAACTCCCTTAAACCATCAACACCCGAAACACAAATACGACCCTGAAGTCGAAATACACCATCATCTTCGATGACCACCTTCTAAGCACCACCTCACAATACTGTCACGACCCAAATCACCCACCGGAGCTGTGAAGGCGCCTAACACTGCTGGCTAGGAAAGCCAACAACAAATCTATGAAAATAGACTTTATTAATGATAACAAATAGCCTCAAAAGCGGAATGGTATAAATAACTAAAGTTAAAATATCAATACAAATGAATCCACCCCAAACTCCGGTGTCACCGAGTGCATGAGCTCTATAGAATACTAAATACAAAGTCAGAACAAAAAATAATATTGTATGGAAGACTGAATAGCAAGAATATAAGATAAAAGGAAGGACTTCAAGGCCCGCGAATGAAACTACAGTGCTACCTCGAAATCTCTTTGGTTAATCTGGATACAGATCATTAGCAACCTCCACTATCAGCAACACCAAGATCTGCAAATGAAGTGCAAAGTGTAGTATGAGTACAACCGACCCAATGTACTTAGTAAGTAGAAATCCTAACATCAGGCTAAAAATAGTGACGTGCTTGGCAAGGTCTGACGCTCACTTTCCATAGCCAACAATAACAATAATAATAACAATAACAGTAGAATAATAGCATAAAAAAAAAAAAAAGCAGCTCAAATATTAACAGGCTCAACTTAACACAACAGGAGGAAAACTAGACATGTTTTTCACATATAACAGTCAAGTTAACAACTTCCATAGAATTCATGTAGACAAGTATTTAACAATATACAACCGTAATATTAAGCTCTAAACATCAAATGGACACATCAAATTCCAATTAGCATGAGGAATAATACAACTATATGCCTGCAAGTTAGTTATACATGCCAAATTAACCAAGAATCGTAGTTTAAATATCAGATGTACGGACTCTCACCACGTTAAAAGTGCCTGGAACACCGTGCCCCTCAATCATAGTCTCAGCACTCTCGTGGTGCCTGGAAAGATGCCCATGGATCCTCACACACACACACATATACACACTCCCAGCACTGTATGTGTACCTGACATAAGTCCCTCAACTAGCACGTAACGTGTGCCTGCACTAACAGGGCGGTTATGACGTGGCTCCGCAGGGGCAGATCTTAGCCCAAGCGCTGATGATGCAATATAAAAAGCGGAAACAAGAAAACAAAAGATAGAAGTAAGACGCTCAATGAACTATCAAGACAACAAGTAGGAACTAGTCTACTTACCTTCTTGATGATGTCACGGAATACCTATACTATACGAACAACCCTCAAGACAACAATGGTCTTGCAAACTGTTCGATCAAGCAAAGGAACAAGTTCAATTTTGAATCACACCAAAATTGGACAAGTTAATTCACACGATTTTGGGAGCAATGTGCTGCCGTTTTTTTTTATTGATAATAATGTCAAAAGGTATCAAAATAATGAAGTGTTTAGGCTTATATAGAATGAGCCTTTACCTAAATCAACTAGGAAAAGAATAACTAGTTATCCTAAATCAACTAGGAAACAACTAATTAACAAAAAGGCCACAATTTGGCTAATTTAAAGAATAGTCACGCAGGACCAAACAAATAAGAATTAATGTCTTCAATAACTACATAATAATACAAGATAAACACAAATGTACATCTTCAACACAAGATTCGTCCATAGCAAGATTTATGGACGCTTGGATCTTCTCCAAGGCTAACCAACGCCTTTTCTTGTCTTGTTCATAGATGGCATTGATAACACTTGATCAAATTTATTTGCATCATTCTCCCCCTCTTGAGAGAATTTCGTCCTCGAAATCAAAGCACCATCATGTCCGAAAGCAATGCTACTAGACAAGTCCATAACATAAAAGTTGTTATTGATATTCTGCAACATTTGAAATGGTCCATCTCCCCGCGGAGCTAACTTCCCTTTCCTATGGTTCGGAAATCTTTCCTTTTGGAAGTGCACCCAAAACCAGTTACCTTTCTTTAAGTCAAGCTTTTTCCTTCCTTTATTCTTCTTGACCGCTACCTTGTCATAAGCATCCTCCAAAGTTTTCCTCACCTTAGCATGCAATTCGAGCAACGCAACTGCCCGATTTTCTCCGTCAACGCTAATAACTGCATCTCTCGGCAAAGGAACAAGATCAAGTGGTATCAAAGGATTAAAACCATAAACATATTCAAATGGAGTAATTCTAGTCATGCGATGAACAGTTCTATTATAAGCAAACTCTATAATAGGTAATCGGTCAGCCCAAGTGCCGGACTTCCCTTTGGTCAAAGCTCGAAGAAGAGCTCCCAAGGTTCGATTAACAACCTCGGTTTGACCATCAGTCTGTGGATGATGTGATGTAGAAAACAAAAGTTTGGTGCCAAGAGCACCCCACAAACACTTCCAAAAGTGACTCAAAAACTTAGCA
>MCJB01018494.1:20365-54133 GCA_002018475.1 Nicotiana obtusifolia | reverse complement strand
AGAATTTCGAAATTGAAGAGATAAGGAAATTTTAGAAGCTTTCCCACTTTAGTTTGGAGAAGACCAATCCTTACTCCTTAGCCCTTAGGATTTTGTGTCCCCCCCTTTCCTTTTCCAACACAAATTAGCCCCTCCTCTCGTCCAAATAGAATTTCAACTCCTTGAAACTTCTCCCTTTTGGATTGGGAGTTGTTTCCTTCTTGGACTAGACTTAGGGTTTCCTATTTTCCTCCTCAAATTCAGCCTCCCTAACACTTCTTAGGCCCTCTCCCACGTTTTTCAACCAAAATCTTCAAGAACAACAAATTAAAGTTCAAGAACTTCAAGAATTCAAGGCAATCTCGTTAGGAACGTTTGAGGATTCAAGAACCTCTTCAAGAACACAAATTTTTGGTTTTTCTTTCTTCTTTTATTTTTCACGTTTTTTTTTTTTTTTTGAAAAAAGAAATTTAAGAATTAGAACCTAAAACTAAGGCACGAAGAACAGGATTGGGATTGTAGAAACAAATCCGTTCCAAGCTCTGATACCAACTGATGCAATATAAAAAGCGAAAACAAGAAAACAAAAGATAGAAGTAAGACGCTCAATGAACTATCAAGACAACAAGTAGGAACTAGTCTACTTACCTTCTTGATGAAGTCACGGAGTACCTATACTATACGAACAACCCTCAAGATAACAATGGTCTTGCAAACTGTTCGATCAAATAAAGGAACAAGTTCAATTTTGAATCACACCAAAATTGGACAAGTTAATTCACACGATTTTGGGAGCAATGTGCTGCCGTTTTTTTTGATTGATAATAATGTCAAAAGGTATCAAAATAATGAAGTATTTAGGCTTATATAGAATGAGCCTTTACCTAAATCAACTAGGAAAAGAATAACTAGTTATCCTAAATCAACTAGGAAACAACTAATAAACAAAAAGGCCACAATTTGGCTAATTTAAAGAATAGTCACGCAGGACCAAACAAATAAGAATTAATGTCTTCAATAACTACATAATAATACAACATAAACACAAATGTACATCTTCAACACAAGATTCGTCCATAGCAAGATTTATGGACGCTTGGATCTTCTCCAAGGCTAACCAACGCCTTTCCTTGTCTTGTTTGTAGATGGCATTGATAACACTTGATCAAATTTATTTGCATCAGCTGATAAGGTCAAAGTCAACGATCATCATAACAATGCTCAATGGCCTGGTGCATGCGTCACCTTGCTATCAATATTACTCAGCCCAATATGGGGCATGGCATACACGTCAACTCAATACAAACTTCAATACGGCTATATGGCCCCAGCTCAGTCATTAATCCACTCAGATCTTAATATACCAACATCTCACAGTATCCAAAATCAATATACCCCATAGATTATGCCAATGTGCCAAATCCACTCAAAATTATGTCACATAAGAAAGGACGCTAACAACATGTGACATAATATGTAAGAAGTATACAAAGATGGTGATATAACATGCGGATATAATATCATGACTAAAATGTATGACCAAAGCTAAGAAAAATATCTCAACATAGCTAAAATTGCCTATCATGCCTCAATAAATAAGCGAATAGCCTAGACATGATTTCTAGCATGAATAATATCCCATGCAGTCATACAAGTGGAGAAAACATGATATCAAATAAACATGATAGCAAAATAAGTTATATATGGCCTAAGAACTACCCCAATCTTGAATAACCATGGTACACGCATATACGCTCGTCACTTCGCATATACGTCACCCCAAACCATAACAAATATCACAACCAACGGGAAATGTACCCTCAAACAAAGCTTAGGCAAGATACTTACCTTATTCAACTAATCTTCAACCTCGAATCGTGTCAAAAACCATGATCTAGCCCTCCAACCACGCAAAACCAAGACAAATATCATCCAAGGAAGTCAACAATGCCACAGAAAGCAATCCCAATCAATAAAGCTTCGATTTTGAGGAAATTCACAAAAGTCAACCAAAAGTCAACCTGGACCCACATGTCCAAAATAAAAAATCAATACCAAAATATGATGACCCATAACCTAATGAGTCCAAATATGTAATTAGTTTCCAAAACGGAGTCCAAATCGGTGCTCAAATTCCCAAAATACACTTACTTAAAATGTAGACAAAAACCCCAAATTTCCTTTCAAGATTCCATGTTTTAGGTGTAGAAATCCATGGGTTATCAAGATATAAAGACAAATCCGAGTGAAAATTGCTTACCTCCCATGTAGTAATGAAATTGCTCTTCAAATTCTCCTCATCTCAAAGTCTAGGGCTCAAAATATAAAATAATAGGCAAAGTCCCGAAATTGACAACTTAAATACACTGCCACTAAATACTCTACGCAAACGCGATGCACCCAAAGCACTGTTTCAGAACCTCCTACGCGAATGCATCTCAGTCCAATTGAACACGAAGGTCAACTAGCCTCTACACACCACAAACGTGTGAGTCACAATGCGAACGCAACCTTCTGCAGACCGACCTCCTCCCTTCCCTTCGTGAACGCAATTCCATGTATGCAAACTCGTTGAACGTAGGCCTATCTTGCACACTAACTAGGCGAATGCAATACCTGGATCTCAAACGCGCTGAGCATCTTCCATCCGGCCATATCCTTCTATACGATCACGAGCATAGCATTTTCCAAATACACACTGAACTCAACCAAAAAGGTCTGAAACCACCCCAGATCACACCTGAGCCCTCAAGCCCCCGTCCAGTCATACCAACAAGTCCAGATACATTTTCCAAACTTATCCAAAGTATCAAAACACCATAAATAACATCAAAACTAAGAATCGAAACCAAATAATTCTCTTAGTTTCAAGAACTTCCAACTTGCAACCATGCGTCCGATTCAAGTCTAACCAATTTGGAACGAACCCAAACTTTGCACACACGTCCCAAGTGAGAAAACAAACCTATTCTAATTTCTGAAACAACAATCTGACCCCGATAGCCTCAAAGTCAACTCCCAGTCAAACTTGTTAACTCTCTAATTCTTCAAATTGCCAACTTTAAAAAATAGATCCAAAACATTCTAGGAACATCCAAATCCGAATATACACCCAAGTCCAAACCCACCATACGACCCTATTGAAACCATCAAATTTCAATTATGAGGTCTTTTACTCAAAAGCCAAACCTTGGTCAACTTTTCCAATTTAAAGCTTCTGAATTGAGAATGTCTCTTCCATAACAACTCTGACCCTCTCGAAAATCAAAATCAACTCTACACACAAGTCATAATACATAATATGAATCTATTAAAAGCTCAAACCCCACGAACGAATTTCTAAAGCTCAAAATGACCGGTCGGATCGTTACATTCTCTCCCACTTAAACATATGTTTGTCCTCGAATGTGACAGTCGTTCCAAAGCTGCCAAATCACTGTATAACTCATCATACATATACTCGTGGGTGATATCACGTCACCGCAATCCACATAAGGCCATTACACAATTCAGACTAAAATTTCTTCCTTTAACCTTGGCTTAAGAATCCATAGGACCAAATTCTAACTTCTGGAGCTCCCTCTAAGATCTGATTCTTATATATAAACACTGTATCAATCTCAACAAGTTGTAACAAACCATAAATGTTTTCCCAAGACATAACCACATGATGTACCACTTAACTCATATGCCCGTAGCAATAACTTTCCACCACATTAGTTGCTCGTCATCAAACCCAGTACCTACAATATACCTCATTACACATAAAAACCTTATTCCAACCCTTGCAACACTACAAATGAAGAAGGAAATGCATAGAAACTAATAACCTCCCCTCAAATCAATAAGTCATGGAGTTTCTCTAGCTCGACAAGAACCATGCCAAATTCTGAGTTGATTAGTGATATTCTTCTTCCAAACATATCTTATACAAATTCGATTGCACAAATTCCTGATCCAATATCAATACCATTTGGAATATCATACGATACAATATGTGGGCCGACAAGCAACCGCTCGAACATGGTCAATAAAGGAAAGAGAACCAAAAGGGAACTATCCAACCAGCTTAATGGATACAACAATAAAAGCATGATGCTATGAATCCATCCCACAAGAGAGAAACAAAACACACAAAACAAACACAAGGAGTCATATCAACATAATCCTGTTGCAGGGTGCAACAAGATCTACACATAATGTCATTGTAGCGTGCAACCCGATCCATATATAATACCATTGCAGCGTGCAACCCGATCTACATATATTAGTCCACATGTATATCCATCGAGCCATAGAGGTCATACTTACTAAACACATTTGTAACACAACAAGCATATACAGTGCATAAACATAACCATGGGGAGACGGATAGGCCTACAAAAAAGGCCATGCACGGCGAAGGTGCAATAATAAAATCAACATCTCAAGAGCCATCTCGCTCAAATATTGCCACAAGACCTAAAAAAAACCAAAACATGCACGTTAATAATCAAGTCATCATACAACCCATCATAGCATAAGGAAGTAACATATGAAATAGATCAAGGCAGGAATAACATCCACTTTGTCCGAATACACACCTGTAGGAAATGTTGCACTAAATGAGCGAATCCAATCTAGTGTAGAATACACATTCTAATTAGGCCTACCAATGGGCCTCCAAACCGATTTTGTCATTCCAAAATAGGTCAATAGCCTTCCAAAAGTCCACGGTGATCCCATCCATGACACATATGATCAATTGTCAAATCTAAACACACTTCCACAGTCCGAAACTAGAGGTATAGTCCGCCTCTCAGAAATAAAATCTCCAAACCGCGAGAGTACCAGAATCTACCTAATCTCTAACTCTCTTTCTTAAATGACTGACACTTCACGCATACACAATCACCCCATGGGTGTTACACCCATAACCTTCCGCGCCGGGTAGAAAATCCTTAACATTAATGGCTACCAACCATGTGATCTATGTAGTACTAGTCAAGTATCTGCAATCAATACATAAGGCACCTTCCACAAAACACCCCCTTCTCAGGTGTTATAGAAATAGTTCTAACATACTCTTAAACATCTGAAATCCCCCATGCTGCCTAGAACTCATGGAATTTCTTTCAAAATTGAATTGTAACCTTGTCCATGCAATCCAAATTCCACACAACCCACCGCATCAATGATGCTAATATGCAAAAACACGAGAATCCCATTATCAACTCAATCTGTTACAACTACAGCAATCATCATGGACTCCTGTTTTCACAATGCACCACCGGAGACTACACCACATACAGCAGCACAGTAGCTGTATTCAATTGAAACAGTAGGAACCAAAAGGAGACAACACCCCCTACAGAAGCAGCAACACAACCAGACATCCTAAAAGAAGACAAAAGATGCAAGCATACACTCAACAACAGCAACATTATTTCACAGGATCCCCTCCCACCTTCAGATGCAACAGCAGCAATCAGATTGTTGAAAACTCAACAACACAAACAACACTGCCATCCAACTACATGGCAGCCTCAGATAGCAACCTTCAAATTGGCCTCCCACACGGCCAACAATAGCAACAACAGCAGACTCAGCATACAAACCACCACCCTAAATCCAGAACCTATAGCAGCAATCAGAACACTGCCCACTTAACATCACAAACAACACTGCCATCCAACTACAGGGTGGACTCAGATTGCCATCTTTAACTTGGCTTTCCTTACTCGCGAGGCCAAAGCAAAATTGAAGATTGCTCGCACTTTTTTGACACACTTTTGAGAACTCTAGAAATCACAGATAGATTTCAGATGCACATACAAGGGATCACATCCCTAAATCACATAATAGAAGCAGGAACATTTATACTTTTTTGTATAGTTGACCTGGAACAACCTCACTTTGTTTTTGTATATGCGATTGTCTATCGTTATAAAATAGACAATCGCCACATCATCATAGGTCTAACACCTTACTACATTTTAGCTATATTTAGTTATCATATTAGGATGACTAAGTATACATATACTCTTTTATTGGAGGTAAGGTTTATGTCCCCCTCCACATTTGTATTATGCTTCTATTAATAAAATTTCTATTTAGCCAAAAAAAAGAAAAAAAAAAAAGAAAACCCTCTGAATCACAAATATGATATACACTCCATCAATCAAAAACCTTCCACTAAGCTCAATTCAGGAGAAAATCACAACACGCAGCAAAATTTCCATGCTTGTAGAAGACATCAACCGCAAGTCGTGATCAACATCATAGCAAACTCTTCAAAACCCATGCACACAACCAAACCAACTTAATTGAATCCCTCTAGATCACCCAAGTCATACGGACCAGCAATCAAATAGTATTACCACAAAACACCAGACCTTAGAATACCAAAGGAACCGATCGTCTCTATTACTATGCTGACCCAAGCCACCGCTACATGGACCCAACTCCTTCGGATTACTCATGACACATCTTCATGATAACACTACCCTTTCCTAGTATACTATGAACCTCAATTGAAACTCAACCCAAGTGATCCAAACATGAAATCTCGTTGTCCCAAGACTTGTAAGCTACTGTATTCCCTCTTATACATCCAACAGTACCTCAAACTGAAATACCTACTCTAAAGAGGCCTTCTCTAAATATGAAGTTGCTCTTGTCATCTACCAACACTGCCTCGCAAAACTAATAATGATACAGATATGCTCCGAGTCTCCTTCACAAACCAGCACAAGTATCGAATCTTTGGTCACACAAATCTAGAAATCCTTAGATACCACATATCGAATCTTGAACCCATTAGAACCTTCTCGAGAGTTACACACTCAATCCTAATCCCGAATACATACCAATCATGTTGAACGATAAGTGTTCTCTTAGCACAAGAATACTCCAAAAGAAACAGTTGAGTGAATCCTTTCCTTGCACACTACCTCCACAGAAGGATATTGAACATGAGTCCTTCTGCGATCTCCACATATCACTAAGGTGAAATACAACACGTACGCAACAATTCTTTGCTCAAATCAATGCCAAAGACATCCTCCTAAGTTCATATCTAATCCCCAAAAGCCCTTGAGTCCAAAATCTATCACAACACACAGTAGACTCCCCCACTTGTCTTCAAGCCACAATAACATAATCTAAGAACCCATAGTTACTGCTCCTCCTTAACTGCCATGATATTTCCTCAATGGTCCATAATGACAACATAACCTCAAACATCCTCGAAATCCGAGGCAATCCTACCACAATACCCATAATGATATGTCTCACTTCCACATCAGTATAGCCATCTCCTAAAGTAAGTCACTTGATCTCTGATGCTCATTCTCAACCTGCTGACAATCAAACACCGTGAAACTTGCCCAATAATGTTGCCACAAAACATGATACCTCTCTGTCATACCTGGACGAATAGAATACCACAACCACGAGCCTTCTCAAGAATCATCTCCCTCAAATCATCAATACTAGGAAAGCAAATCCAACATGGAAGCCGAAACACCGTCCCCACTAAGGACCACCTCCTTAGCACCAACTCGCAATACCGTGTCCTTGAAGACGAACAAATAGAAACCATCATACTAACAATTCTTAATTCGCTCAAACCAAGATTATTGCACAGCAACACTAGCGAGAACTCTACCAAATCCAGAAATACTCAATCTCGCAACTCTATCAACCGAAGCCTGACAATCAATAGCACAATACCTCGCCTCCGCAGAAACTTATTCCAAACTCCAAATCGTGAGCCGGATAATCCTGCTCATGCGGCTGATACTACCCCAAGCTTAAGAAATCACCCTACCATTTTTCTCCCACACCGCGTCAAGACCCACGTGTGAATAATCACAATACTTTGTACAAGGCCCCAAACCCATGGGCAATGCAAACACTAGGGCTGCAATAGACGGTAACTCATCTGCAAAGTGACAATAGAAGTCTGACCTCATCACACAAGGAAAAACATCCCACACCACATCGGTATCATCATCACACTCGTTGATGCCCAGCTGACATCAAGTACTCAATATCGTGTATGGATGAATGGGGACAAACTGAAGATATAGGCTTCTGGCCGAGATAAAATCATGTGACAAGAAATCAAGAAAGGGAAAGCTTCCAAATAGCCTTGTAGCCTCTCGAAGATAAGTATAGATGTCACTGTAGCGATCCATAAGACTCTACTAGGCCTGCTCTTGAATTGTGAGGCCTATGCAACCAGGCTCTGATGCCACCTTGTCACGACCCAAAACTCCCACAAAGCCATGATGGCGCCTAACACCGCGTGCTAGGCAAGTCTACAAAAAATATGCGGAAATAGACTTCAATAATAATAAGAAATAGTCTCAAAAGCAAAATGGTATAAATAACTGAAGTTAAAAAGTCAATACAAATGAATCCACTACAAAATCTGGTGTCACCAAGTGCACGAGCTCTATGGAATACTAAATAGAAAGCAAGAACAAAATACAATATTGTCTGGAAGACTGAATGGTAAGAACATAAGATATAAAAAGGGAGGACTTCAAAGCCTGCGAACGAACATTAGTGCTACCTCAAAATCTCCCAAGCTAATTCGAATTTAGCTCACTGGCAACCACAATTATCAGCAAAACTTGGATCTACACGCGAAGTTCAGAGTGTAGTATGATTACAACTAACCATATGTGCTCAATAAGTAGCAAGCCTAACCTTGGCCGAAAGAAGTAATGAGCTTGGCAAGGCCCGATGCTCACACTCCATAGCCAACATTAGCAATAACAGCAGAATAATAGAATATGAACAAAAGTAGCTCAAATAATAACATGTCCAGCTTAACACAACAGGAAAAAAATCATACATGTTTTTCAGATATAACAGTCAAGGCAGCAACTTTCACAGAATTCACTTAGCCAGGTATTTAATAAGACACAACTGTAATATCAAGCTTTAAACATCAAATAGAGACATCAAATAGCAATTAGCATGAGGAACAATCAACTCTATGCATGCATGTAAGTTATACATGCCAAATCAACCAAGAATCACAGTTTAAATATCAAATACACAAAGTCTCAGCACGTTAAAGTGCCTGGCACACAGTGCCCATCAATTATAGTTTCAGCACTCTCGTGGTGCCTGGTAAGATGTCCATGGATCCTTACACACACAGACACACATATACACACTCTCAGTACTGTATGAGCGCCTTACGTAAGTCCCTCACCCAGCATGTAACGTATGTCTGCACTCACATGGCCCAAAGACAATGAGTTATCACCTGACTGCAGAGGGGCGGATCCTAGCCCAACAATTGATCGGATTAAAGTCAACGAACATCATAACACAACCCAAATGGCCTAGTGCATGCGTCACCTTACTATCAATACAACTCATCCCAATGTGGGGCCTGGCGTATGCGTCACCTCAATATAAATCTCAGTACAACTCTATGGCCCCAGCTCTATCAATAATCTGCTTAGATCTCAATATGCCAACATCTCACACTATCAAAATCAATATACCACACGAATTATGCTAGCGTTCCACAAATCAACTCAAAACTATGTCACACAAGTAAGGACACTCACAACATGTGAGATACCATGTAAGAAGTATACAAAGATGGTGATATAACATGCGGATATAAGATCATAACTGAAAAGTATGACTACGACTAAGACAAATAGCTCAACATAGCAAAAATCACCCCATCATACCTCAACAAATAAGCGAATAGCCTAGACATTATTCTAGCATTAATAATAGCACACGTAGTCATACAAGTGGAGAAAACACGATGTCAAATAAGCATGGTAGTGAAATGAGGCATATAATGGCCTAAGAGCTACCTGAATCCTAAATAATCACGGTGCACGCGTATACGCCCATCACCTCGAACACATGTCACCCCCAACACATAACAATTATCACATCCAATGGTGAAATTACCCTCAAACCAAGCTTAGGCAAGATACTTACCTCATCTAGCTGGTCTTTCAACTTCAATCGCATCAAAAATCTCGGTCTAGCCCTCCAATTGCGCAAATCCAAGCCAAATATCATCCAAGGAAATCAACAATGCCATAAGAAGAGATCCCAATCCATAAAGCTTCGAACTTGAAAGAATTCCCAAAATTTAACCCGGGCCCACGTGCCCAAAATTCGATACCGATACCAAAATCTGGTGTCCCATAACCTGCCGAGTCCAAACATGTAATTAGTTTCCAAAATCGAATCCAAATTGGTGCTCCAATCCCCAATATAAACTCTCTTAAAGTGTAGAAAAAACTCCGAAATTTCCTAGAAGTGTTGGGATAGGGACCGATCTACCCAAAAAATCTATATAGATAAAAAGAATTCTAGACTCGACCCCTGGTAGTAAATGGGGCTCACTAACTGTAGCTAAGTGTAGCAACTACCTAGTGGGAAGGTCTGTTGTTTTGTGTGTTTGAGCCTCCATCATGAAATGTAGCAGCCCTAGCCAAAAAACGCGAGTACAATAGAATGGTACTCGTATGTGTCGCGCTCCATTTTCTCGCAAAAGCCGGCTTCGACGTGTGACAACTCTTTTAAACGGGTGTTAAAAGAGAAGAGTCGCCACCAAATGATTTTTAAGGTGTGTTAGGGAACCTATTTGCAAGTAACTCTGTTTTAACTAGTCTATGTCACCAAAGATAGGGTAAGGACTCAAATTACCTCAAAGAGAAGGGATTAGGCACTCTTCGAGGTCCACAACTATGGGTCCCGGCCAAATTTTACGCTATGTGAGATTGTTGACTTATATCTATCCTATGTGATCATATAAGTTTAAGAAAGATAGGGAGTCTAGATATCCAATTACAATGTGAAACAAGCATTAAAAGAGATTGCACATGCGAAAGAAGTGGATTATACATCAATAAGTGATAGTTAAATCTAAGTTCGAATAAACAAGTGTACAAGTAGTAACCATATATGGGGGGGGGGGAGTCCTAAGTTTTTTAGCCTAAAGGATCACCCCGTGCAATATAAATAATACTTCGCAACTCCCTTAACAGTAAGGATTGCTCATATTATTCAACAGGCACTAACTATTATCTCCTGCTAAACAATTACTAGCTTAAAGTTATTTACCTAAAGCGTTCTAGTTAAGTTCTAAATCACGTCCTATGCGTGCTTTACCCATCCTATGCCTATGGTCCAGGAGGCTTTGGACATATTACTTTGGTGATTCTAGACTTTACTTAGTATGCTCAAAAATGATAAAGCTAGACGCACAATCAAAACAAATAGGACTGCACATAATTAACAGTTGAGAGCTCAACTTGGCCTCCCACATAGACACAAATGCATGCAAACAATTATAAGCTTATGCTAACAGTATTCCAGATTATGAAGTGAACGGCTGTACGTTGGAAGATTTGGATTCAAGATACATTAAAATTGTTCAAGACCTATAGGCATGATTTATATGAGATTGAATGACCCGATAGTTGACATAAGATCCTATGAACTTCTGATTTAACAAATGGTTTATTAGATCCCTCTAAGCATGATCTCTAGATGACTTAAAAATTCATAGTTATTTGTATTTGATACTATAGACATGATTCTAAATGAATAGTGAGATTTTATAGGCATGGTATCTAGATAATAACATTAAGGCAACAAAGTAATTGAAAACATACACTGGTTTCATTTTATTCCTATAAGCATATGATCTAGGCAGAAGTAAGGACAGCAATAGTAACAATCTTTATTAAACACCTTGAAATCCATCTAGGTTAGCCACATAATTGCAAGAGGTATCAGTGTAAGCAGTTCTTGATTACTCAACGAGATCCTATGGGCATGCTATCTAACAACACACAGAAATAGAGCATGTTGAGCAAGTAGCGAATGAAGCATTTAGATCCTATAGGTATGTTTTCTACCCTTTCATGCGAGAATTAAAGTATCCCAGCCCCCCACTTTCATTAACTCCCTCATTATTCATTATTACAAGTTATTACAGACCGAAACAGAATGAACAAGCCTAAATAGAACAGTTACAGACTTTAAATAGAATAGTAGCAGGTCCAACACAAATACAAAGTAACCCAGTGATGCTTTTGGGCTTTCACTAGCCTTAATACTCGTACGACCAACATGCCCAATTTCCAAGTTCACAAAAATGATTTAAGCACTCCTGAGTTTGGTGCTTAGACCCAATAGCACACATGATCCAATAAGTTAGGCCCAAACATGAAGACAATTGTCTTGCTTATCCATTAACAAACAGTAGGAACATAGGAACATAAATTCAAACATGTTATTGAGGTGACTCAGAGTTCAGGAAAAGACACATACACACGGATTCCTATTATAACAATCATCAGCAGAAATATTTTCTAAGTATCGTCCTAAGGGTGATGTCTAATAGGTAGAAGAGCACACATACATAGGGACCTTATAATCACATAGAATGAGCACATACGGGGGACTTTCAGATTAGCAAACAAGTTCAAAGTAGCAAACTTCTTAGGATACACATGATTTAATTGCAGGAATCTGGAAAACAAGAATCCATAAAGTAAAGGAACTAAGAATGAGAGTTCAAAGATGGCAGGGTCATGAATTAATTCTAAGTAGATTAACAAGTTGCAATGACACGCTCGAGAGGCACCCTTGGAGAAGATACCAACAGCAGTCTTCACAATAAGATCTCAACATAAGAATGCTAGGAAAAACATAACTAAGAATTGTAGGTCAGATCATGGCAAGCAGAAGTGTTAATAAGAAAAGCTTATTAAGAAAATTCAGGGTCAACAGTATCACAAACTCAGCACAACAACTAATTAGCAAGCAAGCAAGTATCTAATTCTGAGAATGCAAGTTGATCATATATAGCAAGTTCAATTATACATATCAAAGATTACCCTAGGCATTCAACTTGAGAAAACCTAGCACTAGCATGCATGGGCCCTATAGAATAGTATTGTGGTAACAAGCATGCAACTATAGTACAATGTTGGGGTTCACAAGTAGCAGAGAAACATGCTTGCCTGAAAAGTTCAGAATTCACATGGACATGATCATTGTAAGAAAGTTGGCAAATATCAAATTGTGCACGAATGACTTAGCATGAAGAATGAAGAGCACATTCGAACAATTTTTGGGTAAGCATTAAGTCCTATGAAGTTTTAACACAATAAGCCAAAGCAAGGTATGAAGATACACTCACACCAGACATCAATCAGGTTTAATGTAAACATTCAAACCAGGCAAACATAGGGAGAGCATGAATCAAATTAATTAACTACTCGTGATTCTAAGATTAGGACTAAAACAGAATTGAGGCGTTAAAACTGAAGAATGACATTAAGGCGAACAGGATTGAATACAAGTAGCATAATGTCAAAATCATAATGGCTCAAAGAAATGCAAATAGCATTGGTGCACAAAACATTAACACAAACAAAGGAAATAGAATTGCGAGGGTAGAGAGCACTAACCAGTTGCAAGCAAAACGAGCAAAGAGCAAGAAACTTAAAATCTCATAAGTAATAACGATTGAAGGAGAACAATGAAACTCCAAATATCTGGTGCTTTAGAGTTCACAAGAGCCTCAAAGTGGGCTCCGAGCAATGCTTACACCGAGGGAGGTTAATGAATTAATCCTGGTGGCCTTGCCTTCCAGCCGGGCAAGAACCCAATAATTTCAGAAGATATTCGAGTATAACAGAGTGAGTGAATGAGGGAAAGAAGGAAAACAGTATCCTTAAGGTCTGTAATAGGGGAATTGGGGAGGGATTTATATAGTGACAGATTAGGACGAACAAACAAGGAAAATAATCAAATAAACATATATAAGAAAGGAAAAGATCACATGCAATCAGTAACAGAGCTAAGAATGCAAGAATCGTTCATTGTAGAGTATATATAGATGAAATATCATCCCGATCTTCACAAATTGGAGGCAATCAGGCCTGCTCTTGAAAGGTAGTTTTTACAAAAAATAGGGCAAGAACTAAGTAACACCACAGACGTGTGACCAGTAGCGGAGGAACATAGATATTGTAAGTAAATAATGGAGGAATCCCATTATCAATGGGATTAGAAGAGAAACTAAAGGGGGGCTAGGGTTGCTTAGGGGAAAATAGATAGGGTTTGAGGGATTGGTTAATTTAAAAGGGTGGGGTGAGCGAGGGCCAAGATCAACGACCAGGACTAAAAACTGAGTGGGGCAGGTTGTTTAACGGGTTGCGATCGTGTATTTTAAAGAGGGTCATTTGGTTTGGGTTGGGGGTTTTGGGCCAAGGTGTGAGGTGTTTAGGCCGCTGAGTTTATCCGAAAAATGGCTTGATCTAAGCCAGCTTTTAAAACACCCAAAATTAATTAAAACAAAATTATTAAAATGTTTAATAAATAATAAAAATATTATTTATGCAATAAAATACTTAAAAATAATAACTCATTATAATAAAAACTATAAAATGCTAATTTCGCGTAATTAATATAATAAAAGCAATTATTTATAGAATATAGTCTATTATTGCAACTAACGTAGATAATAGGTAAAAATACAAATGTAATTATGTAAAAATGGGATAAAATATTATAAAATTAATGTGGTATAGATAGTAAATTTGGATGATTAGGTCAACCAAAACATTATTTGAAAGGATAATTAATAAACATTTGAATGATTAAAATGCAAGAAAATCAATTTTAAAGCTTTGAAAATTATAAAAATACTTATATTGAGCCCTATAGATTGTGTAATAGTGCAAAATGATATTTGAAAGTATATGAAATACATTATAAAATATGAGCAAAATTGGGTATCAATAGCTGTCCCTCTTTACCTGGGAATGAAGAAAGAGTTGTCGGGTAAAGAAAAATGATGAACAATTTTGTTCGAATGAGCGAGGATAAGATTTTTTTTTTTTTGGAAAAAATAGGGGCCAAACTCTGGTTTCTGAGTTGCCTATATATCCCTGGTGTCAGGGGAATCAAGCCGTGTGTAGTTCTGGATCCAACGATGCCGGTGGAGTTATTATAAAATGGGTCATACGTTTCGAATAAGGATCTTTTCTTGGATAGGATAGTTTCATAAGTAACGGATAATTTCATATGGGACTACGAATGTGATTTTGAACACTGTGGATGTACAAGGAAGATATTTGAGCGGTTATTCAGTAAAGAGTAATCAATTGTCCATCATCTGTTGCGTTTGAATCAATCAACGGATGTGATCATTATGAACGACAAATGGAGTGAAAATTGCTCCTGCTTGTCTCTTTAATGCTTTAAACAATCTAGGAGGCTTCTCTTAAAGCAGAAAAATCAGAATGGTTACCTCCCGAGTTACCTGCAAAACTTAAAACACAATGCATGCGAACATATATAGTTATTGTGGAAATTTTAACATGATGCAAACGCCTTTAGGACCATGAGAGTTGTCCTTTTGGCGATGAGGATGACGTCCTTAAACCATGACGTTCTAGGCCATGAAGTGTTATGATAAGAGATTCGCATGCCATGAAATGGTGTCCTCGGGCAATAAGGATGGTGCCTCTGGACTATGATGCCTGTGAATAATGATATGTTGTTTCGAGAGATCCTCTGGCCATGGCATAATGTCTTCGGGCTATGAGGATGATACCTTCAGAATATGGCGCCTTCAAACAACGTGGCGATGTTTCATTCCATGAAATGCAAAGATGCGGTGATATCGATCGTTTGATAGAGAGGAACAGGTGATGCCTAATTGTATGCGAGAGCGAGACAAGGCAATGGTCAGTCTCACGCAAGTGATGGAGAAATTACTTACTCTCATGCAATGTAATGAGGGTAGTGCTTAGCCCTATGCAGAGAAAGGCACTATTTAACCTTATGCAATAATGGAGGTCGTGCTTAGCCTTATGCAATGTAATGGAGGCAGTGCTTAGCCTCATGTAATGTAATGAGGACAGTGCTTAGCCCTATGCAAAGAAAGGCAGCGTTTAGCCTTATGTAGATTATTGAGGCAGTGCTTAGCCTCATGCAATGTAATGGAGATAGTGCTTAGTCTCATACAAAGAAAGGTAGTGTTTAGCTTTATGCGATGATGAAGGCAGTGCTTAGCCCTATGCAAAGAAAGACAATGTTTCGCCTTATGAAGATGATAGAGGCGGCCTTATGAAGATGATAGAGGCGGTGCTTAGCCTCATGCAATATGATGGAGACAGTGCTTAGTCTCATGCAAAGAAAGGCAGTGTTTAGCCTTATGCAGATGATGGAGGTAGTGTTTAGCCTCATGAAATGTAATGGAGGCAGTGCTTAGCCTCATACAATGTAATGAGGACAGTGCTTAGCCCTATGCAGAGAAAGTAATTCTTAGCTTCACGCGTTTGGCTTGGCGACTTCCGTCGGTTTGAAGCTAGTGGTCTTGTTGTATACGTTCATGAACATGCTCATCAATATCATGTCCATTATGCCTGCATCCAAAGAAAAATTGTAAGTATGGGTGGAGGTCGGTTCGTGCTCTCGATTCCTCATTTCGCCTTTGCTCCTGTCTTGACACCTTGTACAAGTAACCCTGGGTAACATCTGGCTATTATAGAAATGCGGCTTTTCTAAAAATATGCATTTTCGGTAAATCATCCGTAAATAATGCAATTGCATTTAAGAAATAATGTAAAATAATAAATTG
Source organism: Nicotiana obtusifolia (assembly GCA_002018475.1). Lineage (NCBI taxonomy): Eukaryota > Viridiplantae > Streptophyta > Magnoliopsida > Solanales > Solanaceae > Nicotiana > Nicotiana obtusifolia. Next base: position 37,512 of record MCJB01018494.1, on the reverse strand, counting down.
TTTGGTCAAATCATCGTTCTTGACATGCTTTGAGACATTGTGACCTTCTTAACTCGGAATTTTGAGGACTCCCTCAAAATTATGTCCTAGTTTAATAGATTCTTCTAGAGATACTCTTCTTGGCGACCTTGACGTAATGAGATCGACAAAAACTCAAAATCTTGCCCCGGTTCCTGACCATAGAGGGGAACGAAGAGTTTATTATGATGTGACCGAACCCACAGGGCTGCCTACGTATCCCCTCTTAAACAGTAATTAGGTCGTGCGTAATTCATGTTACATAAAAAAGTGCAAATATAATCTCAAACACAATATCTCTTGATGGCGTCCGAATTGATAGGTTTTGGCCATATTTCTCCATCCATCTCTGCAAGTATGAGTGATCTTCCTATCAGTACTCGGTGAACCATGTAAGGACCTTGCCAGTTAGGTGAGAATTTTCCTTTTGCTTTGTCCTGATGTGGGAAGATCTGCTTCAACACCAACTGCCCCCGTATGAATTGTCTCCGTCTAATCTTCTTGTTGAAAGCCCTCGCCATTCTATTCTGGTAGAGTTGACCATGACACACCACGTTCATCCTTTTATCGTCAATAAGAGACAAGTGCTCATACCAGCTCTGTATCTACTTCGCATCGCTGAGCTCGGCCTCCTATATGATTCTCAGGGAAGAAATTTCCACCTCAGCGGGTATAACAGTTTCAGTACCGTAAACAAGTAAATAGGGGGTTGCCCCGGTTGATGTGCGGACCATGGTGCGGTACCCGAGCAGAGCAAATGGTAATTTCTCATGCCATTGCTTGTAGTTGTCCACCATATTCCTTAATATCTTCTTGATATTCTTGTTGGTAGCTTCCACGGCTCCATTCATTTGTGGCCTATATGTTGTAGAGTTCCGGTGCTTTATTTTGAGTGTTCCACACATGGATTTCATCATATCACTGTTGAGGTTGGCAGCATTGTCGGTAATGGTTGACTTAGGTACTCTGAATCGGCAAACAATATGATGCGATGAAGTGTGCTACGACCTTCTTAGTCACATCTTTATAGGAAGCGGCTTCGACCCATTTTGTGAAATAATCTATGGCCACTAAGATGTATTTGTGTCCGTTGGAAGCAGCAAGTTTGATCAGTCCAATGACATCCATGCCCCAGGTGGAGAAAGGCCAGGGTGAACTTGTTGTATTGAGTTCATTGGGTGGTACTCGTATCATATCAGCATGTACCTAACATTGGTGTCACTTGTGTACATATTTGATGCAGCTCGTCTCCATAGTCATCCAAAAATACCCTGCCCTTAATATCTCCTTGGCTAGAACTAACCCATTCATGTGAAATCCCCAGGTTCTGTCATGTATCTCTTTAAGTAATCTAGATGCCTCCTTGCATCAACGCATCGTAGCAGTCACAAATCAGGAGTCCTTCTATATAGAATTTATCCGTTTTGAAAGAAATGTTTGGCCAATCTTCGAAGCGTACACTTCTGAGTGTGCGTAGCATTTTCTGGGTTGTCCTTTCTCCAGATACTCCTTGATATCATGAAACCATGGGTTTCCATCGAACTCTTCTTCAACATGAGCACAATAAGCTGGCTACTTACGGATTTCTATTGCGATGGGATCAATAAAATTCTTTTCTAGGTGTGGTATCATGGAAGACAAGGTAGCCAGCGCATCTGCAAACTCGTTCTGAATTATCGGAACATGCTTGAACTCTATCTTTGTGAACCTCATGATCAGATCTTGCACACAGTGTAGGTACGGTAGTATCTTGGTGTTTTTGTTGGCCCATTCTCCGAGTACCTGATGTACTAGCAAATCTGAATCTCTGATTACTAGCAATTCCAGAATATTCATGTCGACGGCCAATCTGAGTCCCAAGATGCAAGCCTCTTATTCTGCCATATTGTTGATGCACGGGAACCTGAGTTTGGCGGATACCGGTTAATGTTGGCCTGTTTCTAACAACAGGACAACTTCGATACCTATTCTTTGAATTTTGTGGCTCCTTCGAAAAACATCATCCAGTCATCATATGCTTCAACAATGTCTTCCCCTATAAATGACACTTCCTCATTGGGAAAATACGTCTTCAATGGTTTGTATTCTCCGTCTACGGGGTTCTCTGCCAGGTGATTGGCCAATGTTTACTCCTTGATCGCCTTCTGAGTCACATAGATGATGTCGAACTCACTCAGTAGTATCTACCATTTATCTAGCTTACTCGTAGGCAAGGGTTTCTGAAAGATGTATTTTAGCGGGTCCACACTTGATATGAGATATGTGGTATATGCGTAGAAGTAATGTCTCAATTTCTGGGCTATCCATGTTAAGGCACAACAGGTACGTTCTAACAAAGAGTACCGTACTTCGTAAGGTGTGAACTTCTTACTCAGATAGTATATTGCTTGCTCCTTCCTTCCAGTCTCATCATGTTGCACCAAGACGCAGCCGAAGGCTCCATCCAACATGGATAGGTATAGTAGTAAAGGTCTCCCAGGCTGCAGTGGGACCAACACAGGTGGCTTGGACAGGTACTCTGTGATTTTATCGAAAGCCTTTTGACACTCTTCAATCTAACTCGTCGCAACATCTTTCCTCAACGTTTTGAAGATTGGATCGATATTACCGTTAACTGTGCTATAAAGCGTCTGATATAATTGAGGCGGCCAATAAAACTTATTACCTCCTTCTTGCTCTTCGGCGGTGGCAGATCCTGAATAGCTTTGATCTTTGACGAGTCTAACTCAATGCCTCGGTGACTGACAATGAAACCTATCAATTTCCTAACAGGGACTCCGAAAGCACATTTTGCAAGATTCAACTTCATATTGTACTTCTGTAATCGGTCGAAAAACTTCCTGAGGTCTGCTATGTGATCCGAACTCCTCTTAGACTTGATGATGACGTCATTCATGTACACCTCTATTTCTTTGTGTATCATATCGTAGAAAAGAGTAATCATGGCTCTCATGTAGGTTGCCCCAGTGTTCTTCAAACCAAACGGCATCATTTTGTAGCAGTATATTCCCCATAGCATGATGAAGGCTGTCTTTTCGACATCCTCTTCGTCCATCCAAATCTGGTGATATCCAGCAAAGCAATCCACAAAGGATTGGAGTTCATGGTTGGTGCAGTTATCAATCAGTATGTGTATGTTAGGCAGCAGGAAATCATCCTTGGGACTTGCTCTGTTCAGATCTCGATAATCAACGCACACCCTGACTTTCCCATCCTTCTTTGGTACCAGCACAATGTTGGCTAGCCAGGTTGGGTACTCGACTGCCCCAAGGACCTTGTCTTTGATTTGCTTGGTAACCTCGTCTTTTATCTTCAAACTCATATTTGGCTTGAATTATCTAAGCTTCTGCTTTACCAGCAGACACATAGGGTTGGTAGATAGATTGTGAGCCACTATGGATGTGTTCAATCCTGTCAAGTCGTCATAGGACCATGCAAAAATATCCTCATATTCCCTTAAAAATTTGATGTACTCTTCCCTCTATGATGGTGACAGATGAATGCTAATGCGAGTTTCTTTGACTGTTTCAGAATCCCCTAAGTTAACTGCCTCAGTTTCTTCCAGATTGGACTTTGGTTTATTCTCAAAATATTTCACTTCTTTGACAATTTCCTCTGGTATTATATCATTTTCCCAATCTTCTGGGTCACTCTCCTCTTGTTTCTTTGTCTCATTACATGTCATGGTCGTAGGTTCAATAGGATATGTAATAATTATACTGAAAAAGATTGTAGAAAGATAATAGTATAAATAAACGAAATACAATGATGCATTAATTAAAAGCATAAAAACTGTCAAACAAGTACTACCTTGCATGTACCTTCCTCCAAAGATCACCAGTACCTATCTCCACAACAAGTGGCTTCAGTGTTGTCTCTTTACTCGTTCCTCTAAGATTTTCCGGCATGTAAACTCTGTCGGTTCTGGTCATCCCCTGTGCAGCACCCATCTCTTCCATCTTGGCTTTTCCTTTTCTCCTTGCCTCTGCCACATAATCCTATAGAACAACATTAGTTTGTAGGATGGCGTTGGAGCTACCATCACGGTGAATGGCGTAGCTACCTCAAACTTGAATGTCGCCTTGGTCTGCACCACAATCGGCAAGAGGGTTACAGGAGATGTTTTGGGAGCATCTCCCTCTCAGATAAGCCTAATGGATCCTTCCTAGTCCCATTCTTCATCAGTTTCTATCACATTCACTCCCTCACCCCTGTGATCAGGAAGAGAGTTATTACAGACATTCGGCATGGACTCCTTCGCCTGTATAACCTTGGTGTCAATCAGTGTTTGGATCTTATCTTTCAACATGCAGCATTCCTTGATAGTATGTCCCTTCATTCTTGAATGGTATGCACAATTCTTGTTGGGGTTGACCCAATGATAAGGGTTTTCAATAGCAGTTGTAGGAATGGGAGTGACATAACCAGCGGCCTTCAGTCTCTCATATAGTTGGGCTATGGGCTCGACGGTAGAGGTGTATTGCCTGGGCATTCTACGGTCGAAGTTAGGTTGTGGGTTTGGGTAGTTTTGATGGGCGGAAGGAGATGAACGGTAATATGCAGGCTGGGTATTATAGGAATGGTAGGTGGTGGAAGGGTAATGGTATTTTTGAGGTGAGGGTTGATATGTTGGTGGAGGTGTCTGATAGGTAAGGGGAGACTTAGGGCACTGCACTACCATCACGGCACCCACTTACTTCTTCTTTGAAATACCTTCGGACTGTAAGGCTTTATTGGTGGCTTGAAACGCCTCAAAATTAGTCACCATACCACTCTTGATTCCATCTTATTCTTTCTCCCAGCTTGATGATGTCAGAGAACTTGTGATTCTCTATAAGCATCAATCTTTCATAGTACTATGGATCCTGAGCTCTGACAAAGAACTTGTTCATTTGTTCCTCTTCTAGTGGCGGCCTCACCTTGGCGGCCTCTGATATCCAACGAGTAGCATACTCACGGAAGGTTTCTGTTTGCTTCTTCTTGAAGTTCTGGATATAGAGAACGTCTGGCGCATTTTCTGTGTTGAACCTGAATCTATCCATGAAATCAGATGCCATGCTTACCCAGTTCGTTCACTTCTTTGAATTCTTACTAATGTACAAGGATAAAGCATCCCTGGTGAGACTTTGCATGAACAGCTTCATGAGAATTTGTTCATTCTTGCCCACTCCTACAAGCTTATCGCAGTAGGTTTTTAAATGCACTTTAGGATCACCGATGCCATCGAACATCTCAAACTTAGGAGATTTGTAACCCTCCGGTAGTTCCATGTCTGGCTGGATACACATGTCTTCATAATTCAAGCCTTCAACATCTTTTCCACCCTCAACACTCTGGACTCTTCCTGTCAACTTCTTTAGCTCTTCTATCATATTCCGGATGAGTAAGTCCTTCACGGTTGGTTCTGGTATGTATAGGGTTTGATGTGGGGTGTGTGGTAGGGTTTCCACGTACATCGGGTTGCTTTGGTGCATTCTTTAAGACTCGAGTATATAGGTGATCATTGATTGAGGTTTTAGGTGGACCGGGGGTAGGTTGTGGCACGTTTTGAGGGGTATGATAAGTAGTAGTTTGTGGGTACGTGGTCGTGTGATGGTGGTATTGTTAAGGGGTTTGTAACGGTGGTGGGTTAAGGTTTTGAGGGGGTGCAAAGTTGTGATATTGGTGCATTGCAGGAGGGTTTTGTGAGCTAAGGGTGGTGGATTTTGGGTTTGTGTATTTTGGGGTGGTGTTTGATTCTGGGTAACGGTGTTCTAGTGATTGATGTCGGGGACATTCAAGCTAAGGGAGAGGTTTTTGAGATTTCGGACCTGCTCAAGCTCGCCTTGTAGCTCCAAGATTTTCTGCTCCAATCACAGAACCAACTCATTTTGTCCTGGTGTACTTCTTCCGTCTGAAGTTTCAACATTTTTTTGCTATGGTAGCATTGTCCTTTGGAATACCACTCAAATCGTCCATCTAGCCTTTGCCTTTGCTTTAGGTTCTGGGGTTGCTAGGCGCAGGTGGAGGTGGAGGACATCTGAATCTGGTGTGGTATGCTGATGATGCCAGAATGCATGAACCAACCTTTGGGAATGAGAATTATCAAAGAAAGAAAAACAAAAGGTAACCAAGTCAGTATGGCGAAATGAAAGAGTGTTTGCAATATTTAAGCAGGTAACACATAGTGTCATGCAATAATTCGCGTCCTAATTTGGGACCTCATTGTGCCCGAGGTAGGCCTAAGAGACATATGGACTTGGAGAAAATTTATGCCAACGTTGCCTCATTCCATTAATGCTAAAATAAATCAAATCAATCTTTACTAAATCGAAATAATAATATGAAGCCAATAATGGCATGAACCCTTATTACATCGAAATCTAACGAATCTAACTAGAAAGCAATAAAGAACATTTTCTCCTAATCTATTTGGTCTCAAAAGGACCTTCTCCATGCTTCGCCCTTTTGACTTCATCAATCATACTTCCCAGGTCACGCATATCGAGCAGCAAGTAAGCCATTGCTAGCTTCCCTCCCTCATCATAGCCCATACTTTGATAATCCTAAAGCCTCTTTCTCATCTTCCCCTCCAACTCCATCAACCCTTGATGTAGGTGCTCCAACCTCTTTGTCGATTTGTTCACAATCTCTTTCCATTCTTTGATCAACCTCATATCCACTTTATATTGTTCCAGATGCTAGACTTCAGATTCGAACACTCTTTTACGTAGCCTCTTGTACTTCACCTGAGCCTCAGCCACCTCATCTATAATTCTGTCTTTCAGATTGACGCCCGATTTGACTTCCCCGGTTATGTCATCCTCCAATCATGAGAGGTAGTAGTACATATGACCGGCAGGGTACCTGTCTAGTTCAATAGTCTCCCTATCTACAATGATCATTTGGTTCCACATGTGCTGGGCCTAAAATTTGAATGGAATAATATCTCCGTTGAAGTCTGCCTTGTATTGAACCATGTTGGAAACCCAAGGTATGACCTGTTTCCTCCCAGCTTGCCTCATTACCTTTATAGGAGTATAAGGGTAAATGCCTCGCAACCAGATCAGAACCAAATGAGCGGTCCCTTTGGACCTGATGATGAACTTTTTACTAGGAAACCATTCAAACATCCGTTGCACTTGTTTGTCCGTCAGATTACTGAAGAAACATACCCAACGTTCAGCATTCCTTGGCTTTGCAAACCTATTTGGAGCAAACGCCATCTTCTTTGGATGATGACTGGCGATGTAGTCGTTTAGTGGTCTATGCAAGAGCTCATGGCAGTAATTTCCCCTTTGAAAATGCTCTAGCAGCCAAACCTATAGTAGAAGATTGCAACCCTCGAAGTGTCCAAACCCATGCTTGCACCGATCCAAGGCTTGGTACATCTCAGCTAGTATCATAAGGATGATGGTGTATTTCTACCCTTCGATACCCTCCATTGCGGTCCTGGCGACCATGGCCAAGTGAGTGTGTATATTCCCTCCTTGCATTAGGAAGATTAGCAAACCCAAGAAGCAGACTATGTAGAAATAAACTCGGGGGTTGACCCATCCTAAAAAGGTAATAGCTAACTCCTCGTGATGCAAGAGGTATGACTTGCTGTGCCCATACCGCTCATAGAGAAACTCGAACGGAATGTAGGATTTCTTCAAGCAAACTAACTCGTCGTTCTTCTTGAATCCTAGCATTTCTAGAAAACCGCGTGGAGTGCAATTTTCTGGCACCAATAGACCTGGACTATGCCATGGAAATTTGGCTAAACCCTCTATCTCTTCTAGAAGAGGAGTCATTTCTATATTGCCAAATCAGAAAATAGCTCTCTTTTCATCCCAGAACATAGTGGTTGCCTAAATTATTCTCTGTTCGATCGAATGTTCATCAAAGACGGCAAGTTACCCAACACCCTTCTCATGTGGTTTATGTCACATGGTGCAAGGTCAATCCACCAATCAATCAGCAGAGGTGGAATATTCTGGACCGTGCCAAACTTGGGAATTTCGTGCTTCGTTTTCTGCAAACAAATAAAAGTTAGTCCTTTCACCCTTGGGATTCGATTATTTACGCAATAACGGTCATTATGTTGGCACGTTTTCTCCAAGTAGTGCACATAACATGATTGTGTCCTTTGGGATTGTGGAAATCCTTTTGGACTTTGTGCAAGGTTTATCTAAACGGATTAATGTGTCAATGATGTTTCAATGCGTACTAGGTTTAGCATGATGCTTGAACATTTCAAATCAGAGTAGGGTTTCTAGAAGGGTCTAGACTGATACTCTCAAGTGGACGACTTGATAGGGAAAGGCACGGGACCATCGACTGCACGTTGATCGACTAATCTACCACTAATAAGCCTTTCCAGTTAAAAAAAGTGTTTTTAGAAAAGCACAGACACTCATCAAGCGTCTCTATGTTGATAATAAGCACGAGTGGAGTATGATGTTGAAAGCATGCTTCATGCGATAATTAATAACATGTTGCCAGCTATTTTGCATGATGAGAGCACGTAAGAATAGCAAATAATGTGATAAATATAAACAAAAGAAAGAAGGGAAAAAGGTGAAGACAAAGGAGAGAAGTTAGCATAGCTTACGAAAAGTTCGAGAACGTAATTAAATGAAGCAAATAGGGGAGAGAGTGACAGGAGATACATGATATAGCAACTTTAAGCAAAAAAGGGAAATAGGGAGGGGATGTGCATGAAAGAATTCAACTAATCCAACAATCCAAACAAGCAAAAAATTCATTATGGCAAGAGCCTAAGTATATCCCCAACAGAGTCGCCATGCTATCGCGCCCTATTTTCTCGCGAAAGCGGGCTTCGACGTGTAACAACTCTTTTAAACGGGTGTTAAAAGAGAAGAGTCTCCACCTAACAATTTTTAAGGTGCGTTAGGGCATCTATTTGCAAGTAACTCTGTTTTAACTAGTTTGTGTCACCAAATCGGGTAAGGGCTCAAATTACCTCAAAGAGAAGGGGTTAGGCACTCTTCGAGGTCCACGACTGTGGGTCCTGGCTAATTTTACGCTATGTGGGTTATGACTTATAATTTTCCTAGGTGATCATATAAGTTTAGGAAAGATAAGGAGTCTAAATATCCCATTATAATGTGAAACAAGCATTAAAAGAGATTGCACATATGAAGGAAGTGGATTATACATCAATAAGTGATTGGGTACAATCTTTGAAGATTAAAAGGTACAATCTAGTTTGATCTAAGTTCGAATAAACAAGTGTACGAGTAGTAACCATATATGGGGGGTCCTAAGTTTTTTAGCCTAAAGGATCACCCCGTGCAGCATAAATAATACTTCGCAACTCCCTTAAAGGTAAGGGTTCCAACTCCCTTAAAGGTAAGGGTTGCTCATATCATTCAGCAGGCACAGACTATCATCTCCTGCTACCCAATTACTATCTTAAAGTTATTTACCTAAAGCGTTCTAGTTTAATTCTAAACCGCGTCCTATGTGTGCTTTACCCATCCCATGCTTATGGTCCAGGAGGCTTTGGACCTACTAGGATGCTCAAAAATGATAAAACTAGGCGCACATTCAAAATAAGTAGGACTGCACATAATTAACAGTTGAGGGCTCAACTTAGCCTCCCCACGTAGACACAAATCCATGCAAACAGTTATAAGCTTATGCTAACAGTATTCCAAATTATGAAGTGAACAGCTGTAGGTAGGCAGATTTGGAGTCAAGGTACATTAAAATTGTTCAAGACCTATAGGCATTATTTCTATGTGATTGAACGACCCAAGAGTTGACATAAGATCCTACGAACTGCTGACTTAACAAATGGTTTATTAGATCCTTAAAGGCATGGTCTCTAGATGACTTGAAAACGCATAGTTATTTGTCTTTGATCCTATAGGCATGATTTCTAAATGAATAGTGAGATCCAATAGGCATGGTATCTAGAAATTAACATACAGGCAACAAAGTAATTGAGAACATACACTGGTTTTATTTTATTCCTATAGGCATATCATCTAGGCAGCAGTAAGGATAGCAGTAGCAGCAATCTTAACTAAACACCTTGAAATCGTATAGGCATGATTGCTTAGACGGTTAGATTAGAGAAACAAAGTTGTTTTAAACGCAAGTCTGTTTCATTAGTCCTATAGCCATGATTTCTTGGAGAGCCACATAATTGCAAGAGGTATCAGTATAAACAAATCTTGATTACTCAACGAGATCCTATGGGCATGCTATTTAACAACACATAGAAACTCTAAGAAGAACATTTTCCATTCTTCCAAAATCTTATCATTCCCTTCATAGGCGAAACTCTAAGAAGAACATTTTCACACTCCATGAAGGCCACATCATGAACTGTCCTATAAGCATAACTCTTATGCCTGGACTATGCTCTATGAAGCCGATCTTTAATCAACTTCACCTTCTCCAAAGTATCACGAACCAAACCCAACAACCTAGCCTCACCAGGCTCAAACCAACTAACCAGAGAACGACACCGCCTCCCATATAATGCCTCATATGGAGCCATTTGGATACTAGACTAGTAGTTGTTATTGTATGCAAACTCCGCTAATTGTTGAAACTAATACCATTGGTCTCTGAAATCAATAACATAGGCTCTCAACATATCTTCAAGGATTTGAATGTTCCGCTTGGACTGCCCCATCCTTCTGAGGGTGAAATGCAATGCTCAAATCCACCTGCGTGCCCAACTCAGATGCACTGCTAATCTAAAAATGCTATGCGAACTGTGCGCCCCAATCTGAAATGATAGAAACAGGCACGCCATGAAAATGGACAATCTCTCTTTTGTAGATCTGAGCAAACTTCTCTGTAGTGTAAGAAGTCATAACTAGAATGAAATGCGCAGACTTGGTCAATCTGTCCACAATGACCAAACAATGTCAAATCTCCTCAAAGTCGGTGACAAAACTATCACAAAGTCCATAGTAACACGACTTCCACTCCGATATATCTAACCTCTAAAGTAAACCACCCGATCTATGATGCTCATACTTGACCTATTGATAATTCAAACACCACGAAACAAGCCCAACAATGTCTTTCTTCATCATCTGCCACCAATAATGCTGCTTCAAGTCACGATACATCTTCGTAGCACCTGGATGAATAGAATACTATGAACTATGAGTCTCCTCAAGAATCAACTCCCTCAAACCATCCACACTAGGAACACAAATTCGCTCTGAAGTCTCAGTACACCATTTCACCAATAGCCACCTCCATAATATCACCTCGCAACACCATATCCTTCAGGACAAGAAAATGGGGATCATCATACTAGCGAGCCTTAATGCTCTCAAACAAGGACGAGTGTACAACAACACAAGCAAAAACTCTACTAGGCTTAGAAATATTCAATCTCACGAATCTGTTGACTAAAGCCTGAACATCCATGGTCAAAGGCCTCTCCACTACTAGAATAAATGCAAAACTCCTCATACTCTCCGCCTTTCTACTCAAAGCATCTGCTACCACATTAGCCTTCCCCAGGTGATACAAGATAGTGATATCATAATCCTTTAACAACTCCAAACAACCTCCGCTGCCTCAAATTCAAATCCTTTTACTTGAATAGATACTGAGGACTCCGATGGTCAGTGTAAATCTCACATGACACATCGTACAAGTAGTTTCTCCTTATTTTGAGCGCATGCAGAATAGCCGCAAACTCAAAATCATATACCGAATAGTTCTTCTCATGGGACTTCAATTGGCACGACGCATAGGTAATCACCCTATCGTCCTGCATCAACACACATCTAATGTCAAGTTCACAATAGGTAAAATTGACAAAATTCTATCTCTGATGAAGACATGTAAGAACTTGTTAATTGTCTAGATCTATGTTGATGATATCATTTTTGGAGCTACTAATGAATCCTTGTGTGAAGAGTTTGCAAACCTAATAGGAAGTGAGTTTGAAATGAGAATGATGGGAGAGCTAAACTTCTTCCTTGATTTACAAGTCAAGAAAACTAAGAACAAGACGATAATACATCAACAAGAGTACATGAAGGAACTGGTCAAAAGGTCTGAAATAGACAATGCAAAGATAATTGATACTCTTATAGCTACTGCTTTTCGGTTGGACATGGATGAATCTGGCTCATCTGTTGATGAAAATTTATATGGGAGTATGATTGGATCTTTATTGTATTTAACTACAAGTAGACCTAATATTGTATTTAGTGTTGGACTTTGTGCCAGGTTCCAATCAAATTCCAAGGAGTCATATTTGAAAGATATAAAGAGGATCTTGAGGTATGTGAAAGGTACTCAAGACCTGGTTCTTTGGAATAGGTGGTACTTTTGACTTAGTGGGATATGCAAATGCTTATTATGTTGGGTATCTGGTGGATAGGAAGATTATATATGCGATGTCTCACTTTCTAGATTCATATCTGATCTTTTGGGCATCAAAAAAGCAAAATTTTATGGCCTTGTAAATTGCAGAAGCTAAGTTGTTGTTGCAGCCTCGTGATGTGCACAACTATTTGTCTCAAACAATAGTTAGAAGGCTATGGCATGGTGATTGAACAGGTTCTAATATTCTATGATAATACAAGTGTTGTGAACATGGCAAAGAATTTGATTCGTTGGACAAAAAGTATTGATGTTAGGCACTATTTTTTTAGAGACAATATGGAGAGGGGCCTTATATCTATGGAGTTTTACAAGGCTAAAGAGCAGATTGCGAATATATTTAATAAAACTTTGAGCATAACTCATTATGAGAGGAACCACTTGAAGCTTGGATTGATCATGCTAAATTAAGCATATTCTTGATTCCCTCAATGATTAACTATGTTAAATTATTGTGTCTAGTGTGTCTAAGTGTTGAAAATATCTAACTTAGTCTTATACTATAACAAGTATGCGTACATGGCATGGTCAAGTAGCTTAGACGAGGTCTAATGATATTATCCCTATTCTTAGAAGACACTCTTCCATATTGAGGGAATTAGTCAAAGAAACTAGTTTTTTTGACGTTCAAGTATGTACCTCCTCTCAAGAAATTAGTTGCATTAACTCGTAAATTATCATGATATGAAAACCATGTTCTTAAATCAAATCTTGATCATATTTGTGTCATAAAAAAGAGTAATCGTAACTGTCATCAGTCCGCGTGAATAAAACATATTCCTAGAACTATTAACTACACTTCTTTGCTGCCCAAATTAGAGCCAATCAAAACTGCCAATTTTTTAATTCAAATCTTGGGCGTATTTCTTTCTCTCTAGGAACCAGTCAGGAATTAAATCCCCGATTGATTTGGTCAAAAACTATCAAATCATATCCCCCGTCCCCCCTCCCTTTTAACTCCCTTTCTCACACCTAATTCCTCACAAGTCTCTCTATCAAATCTTCTTGTCCCTATGCTTAAAACGAAAAAGCAAAAGAACCCCTAAAATTTAGAATCCTTTAAATTTCTAGTAACCCAATAATGTTAGACACCCAAATCCTTCCCAATTTGTTTCTTCTAAAACTTAGCACATCAAGCTCGCTGGTGATGCTTCTCCCTTAAGACCCCAAACAGAAATTTCTCAATACCCTAATCCTATTCAAGAATAAAATAATTCTACATCTAATACTAGGAAGGAGGCCACATAGGTTAGTGGAGACAGCAACAAAACTATGGTAGTGGAGAAAAAAGGGGACAAAGAGAAAAAAAATGATGAGGATGTGAGTAAGAGGGAAAGCGCTGGTGTTGCCTCAGAAGCCCTGGACAAAATTCAGGTTCTTCTGGAGATGGTGAGGACACTAAGGAAATTATTATGAGTGGAGGTGCTGGTGAGATTGAAAATGCAATAGAGGCTGACAAAGAACCTGATTCTTTAGGTGTCAGTCTGGCTGAGACTGAGGGGTAAGGTGGTGAAGAAGAGGGAGAGGAAGGAGTGAACATAGAGAAAGAGGAAGATGATAACTTGACTATGGCTGAGAGGGTAAGAGATAACAAGAAAAAGTTATTAGCTGAGGGTGTTAAGATTATCTTGAAGAGGGTAAAACAGTTTGCCAAGAAAGTGAAACCACCTAATAAAAGAGCTCCTACCACTAGGACTAAATAGAAAGTCATTCTTGAGAAGGTTGTTGAAGCAAGAAAGAAAAAGAGAAAAGAGAGTGAAGAGTTTAGGATGAGGGATGAGCCCTCTAATATGGAGGCTATAGATCTGGAAAGTGATGAAGAAAAGGAGGTTGAGAAGGTTCCTCTAATAAGGAAGAAGAAAACAAGTGCATTTGGAACTGCTAGCAAAATGAAAAGGATTCCTGTGAAAAGGACTCCCGAAAAGAAAGAAGAAAGCAAGTTCATCTGGAATTGCTAGCAAGAAGAAGAGGAGTCATACTAAGAGAAGAAGACAGATCCTTCTAAGGAAGGGAACAGTTCCAAAAGAAGAAGAAAAACAGAAGAAAAGGTTGCTTATGTTAGAAAAGATATGCAGTTCAGTGGACTATCTATGTTGAAAGGCAGTGTGATAGACCTGGAGATTGTTAGAGAGTCAGGGATGAAAGAATTGGTGGAGAAGCTGAAATTCCAAAAGTGAACTCATATATTTATTGGTGCAGTTCCAGAAGATAAAGAGGAAGTGTGCCAGTTCTTCTCCAACTTTCAATTGTTGGAAAATAATAGTATGAGTACCACAGTGAAAAAAGTAAAAGTAACCTTCAATGATAAGAAGCTAATATAGATCTTGAGGGTTCCTACTAATGAGTTTGACACTTATGTCAAATGTAACTAGCTAAAGATAGAATAAGAGGAGAGAAAAAAGTTCTACTTGACTGCCAAGTACACGTAGGAAAGAGACCATGATGAGGCCAAAAGGGTGTACAAGGGGGAAATGAAACTGATTCATAAATTGTTGTATGCGTTTGTGAATAAGTGTTTGTTATCTGGATCAAAAATGAGAAATGAGGCTACTGCTTTGGATCCGGCAGTGATGGAGATGCTTGATAGGAACATGTTGTTTAACCTGTCATTTTTTATAATCAAGCACATATCTAGGGCATCCACTCCGTCAATGGAAAGCAACCTAGTCCTTGGTCACCTCTTAAGCCCAGTCCAAACCCAGTCCCTTTTATGACTATTCTGGTTGTGTTTCTGTGTACTCTTTGTTTTAGTGGTAATGCTAGCAGGTTTTTGCAATTCTTTATTATATTGGGCCTTTGAGGCTTAATTGGTTCGATACTAATGGAAATTTTAGTTTTGGTTTGATGAGTTCTCCCACATGGATAATATCCTTATAACGTTTAAGCTCTTGATTTATGTGCATGTTAGTATATCCCAAGTTACCATGAGTTTGATATTTTTAATTCTTATTTTTGATTCTACTAACGCTTTATTTTTCGATGATGCTAAAAGGGGAAAGTTAAGGATGTGCACATATCTCTTTATTATTTATCAACGAACCTGGTCTCTCTATCTATGTCTCTATGTACTTGACGAAATTATTTTAACCCGTCTGTTTGTAGAAAAATTTTAAACCAACATAGTTCTTATGGCTAAATATGTATAGAGTTGCAATGAATGAAAGGTGAGTTCCTACATTATGCAAAACAAACTACGTGAAGGACAAATGCTAACTATAAAACTGGTACTTATGCAAAAAGTTGCACATGGGTTTGTCATCATCAAAAAGGAGGATTTGTTGAGCTGAGCATATATTATTTTTATGATAAATAAATAGCTATAAAAGAACCAAATCTCTTGAAGTCTATCGATTGAAAGTTGAAAGTTGTTTCCTCATGTAAGTTGGGGCTACAAGGAATATATTAGTTGGAGAATTGGTGGTCAATAAGGATTTATTAATTATGAGAATTGCATGAAAAGAAAAAACATGAGAAGGAGTCTTTTAAGGAAATAAAATAAAATCCTTTTAGGATTATTTATCCTTAAGAGCGGACTGAATTATTTTAGGTATTGGAGCTAAAATTTAAAAAGGATTCGACCAACCTCACTCGTATATAAAGCATCATAGCAAGAAGGTGCTTTCAAGGATTCAAGCTACTCAACTGAAAAATCAGGTCTAGAAGACAAAGTTGCTTGAGTTCTTTAGTTTTTTAGGTTTGAGTCATTGCTCTTTAATTGTAATCTATTTATAATCGTAAGTTATCAAAATTTGAAGATTTTGTTAGGTTTCTATACTAGAGTTTCTTGTCTTGAAAAGGATAGCTACAATTAGGTTGATTGTAGGAGTTAAGCTTCTAGAGTTAGTCCTTTTGATTATTGAGTTGTAACATAAAATCGTTCTTTAAAGTTAGTGAAATTTTTATGCAAAATCCTACAAGGATAAATTGTGGTTTTTACTCCCTTGAACAAGGAGGTTTTTTACGTGAAAATTATTGTATAATTTAATTTCTGCACTTTACTTTTTATTTGTGTCTAGATTTCTCAGGTTAAAGAATCAGGTCTTTAACAGGCGAAGAATTTGATAAGACATAATTTATCCTCCTTTTGTATCTAGGTGCATCCTAAAATAACATAGTGCAAAATTTTACGAAAAAATCTTTAAAATAGTACATGAACCTTTCGTAAAGGTTAGCTTTCTTTATTTTTGTCGGGTCCAGATTTCTCAAAAGATTGTTCAGCAAAACATTTGTGAGATGTGAATTTCTTCTTGCAGTGAATCCTTAACACTCCGGAAAATATTTTTATCCCCCCTTCTTCTATTCTGGGCAAGAAGGACCAGTTCACCTAACACTAAGACACCATTTAACTAGTAACATGGCAAGTGAAATAACTTTCAAACAACGTGAAATTGTTAAAAAAAAATTATAGCCTAAGAAAATTTCTTCGTAATCCAGTGAAAATGAATTGAAATTGATTCGATAAGAAAATATGGTACAAGTAGAAGATATTATATACTCAATCAAATAAAAAAGTTTATTTTTTTTCAAATGTTTATATTGCTTAAAGAATAGTGTTATTAGTTCCTATAACAGTTTCCTCAAAGGGAACAAGTTTTTCAAAATTAAAATTGTCAAATCTTAGCTAAGATCAACAATGTCTCAAGATTGGCTACAGTATCAGTTGAAAAGGATTTTTTGGAAGAGATCGACTATAAAAAAAAATTGTTAACAATTTTGCATCTCAAAAGGCTAGAAGAATAGACTTCAAACAAATTATATTTATATATATATATATA
>MCJB01018494.1:0-20341 GCA_002018475.1 Nicotiana obtusifolia | reverse complement strand
ATAGATATATATATATATATATATATATATATATATATATATATATATTATAAAAAATTAAACCTCATATTAAACTTTGACTTTACGACACATATGAGCTTGAGTCGCCCCTGCTGCAGTGTTTGCGTCCTTTCAATATAAGTTGGTTCTTTTTCTCTATAAATTATTAATGTTGATTCTGCACACAAAATTACTTTTAGTTTTGCACCGATTACCAGCTATTTTATCTCTTCTCCTTCGAAAACGCTCTTCTTCTCCAAGTTTTTGCACTTCAAAACCAAAAAGTATTTCTTGCTTTCTTAAGTAAAATTTCTCTACTATTTGCTTATTCAAAAAGCTTGTCACATTCAATAAAGTTATATATATATAAATAAAATTATACTTAGGTGAATGTCTATCTATTAGAGAGTTTGTCGCTTTGTGGTTAAGTCATTTTTTTCCTATAAATAGAGGGGTTTTATCCCATTGTAATTCACCTCAAATCAATAGAATTCTCTCTCTTTCTTTGCAATATTCATCTTTTCTTTATTGTTTTATTTCACGTTATCAGCACGAAACTCTACCGTCTGAAGAAGCTCTTTGAGAAGACTAAGGTATAACTTTCTTTTTATCTTTTAGCTATGACTGATATTATGAAACGAAAGTTCATTACCCTTGAATTTCGGGTAAGAACTATATGTCATGAGTGTTGGATGCTGAAATCCAGTTAGATGCATAGGTCTTAGAGACGCCATTAAAGATAAAAATAAAGCATTTACCCAAGATTGTGCTAAGGCCTTGATTTTCTTACACCATCACCTTGATGAAGGGTTGAAAATAAAATATTTCACAATCAAAGATCCACTTTTTTTGTGGAATGGATTAAAGAAAAGATATGACAACTTAAAGTTGGTCACCCTTCCACAAGCACGATATGATTGGGCTCATCTGAAGCTCCAAGGCTTTAAGTCTGTTTCTAAATACAATTCGGCGATGTTCAGAATTATTTCTAAATTGAAGCTTTGTGGAGATAATATTAGTGACTATGATATGCTTGAAAAAACGTTCACAACGTTTCATACCTCCAATATGGTCCTGCAATAGCAGTATCGAGAGAAAGGTTTCAAGAAGTACTTTGACTTGATTTTTCTTCTCCTTGTGGCTTAACGAAACAATGAGTTGCTCATGAGAAATCACGATAATTGAGCCGCTGGGTCTACACCATTGCCCAAACTGAATGAGGTGTATTTCCATTATGCTAAGCGTGGAAAAGGCCGCGGCCCTGTTCGTAGTTGTGGCCAAGGAAGAAATTTTCCTGGTGTTAATCATCCCCTAAAAAAATAACCACTAAAAGTAAAATGGGAAAGATGAGAAGCCAGAAGCAAAGGGTTCAGAAACTGAATGCTACCATTGCAGTGGAAAAGGGCATTGGGCAAATATTTGTCGTACACCAAGGCATTTGGTTGAGCTTTATCAAGCATCTCTAAAGAATAAAGGCCTTGAATCTAATTTTGTCTCTCACAATGAATTTGACATCATCTGCTTGGATGTGGCAGATCTATTTGAGTACCCTGATGGAGAAATAGACCACTTGATTGATGATGAATTTGTGGTTAAAAATGATTGAGTAGTTTGATTTTTATTTTTGCCTATTCGTAGTAGCTAGTGAATAAATATTACGTAATCACAGTTCTTTATATGAGTAGTAGTCATTAGTATCAATTAGAATTACTTATTTTATGGAATAGTGTTAGTTCATTTTGGTTAAATATAATTCTAGTATTCATGTTAAAAAAATCAATAATAGTACATGTTTTGGTGCATAGCACGTTGTTACCTTTTCTTAATTGCGTAATGCATGTGGGTAATTAGTTATTTGTTATTGTAATTCCAGTGATACCTCGTTAGAACTTTGTCATCTTATTTTCTTTTTGGCCTCTTTATGCTTATCAATAATAAATTATAGTATATTTCATGATCTTTTCAGTGATTTATTGTTTGTTTTTCCTTGTAAGTTCCGAAGAGGATTTTGACGTTAAGAATTGACGAGAGAATTGTTAACTGGAAAGATATTAAATGAGTTTCGAAAACGTGACAATAATGAAGTGTGACATATCCCACGGAAGTACACGTTCTCTTTTGAAAATTATAAAATTTTGTAATTTTCAGTCACTATCAATTAACAGGAACTTTGAAAAATAAACTGTGAATAATGTACATCCAGAAATTAGACTTTTTAAAATGTGTTACTGTTTACGAGCCATCCAGATCGAATGAAGCGTTGCTTAACAAGATTATAGTAGTATATGATCGAAGAGTTTAAACTGGTACAAAAGTAAATAACTTATACATGAAAATAAATTTGTTGTAGTTGTATTAGTCATATGTCTAGTGTACTCATAATTGTATTATTTTTAGCTACGTAATTATTTGTATCATAATCATAGTTTGATCATTTACATTAAAAAGTCATTGTTGAATCATTGATTTAACTTTGCTTCTTTTCCTTTTTTTTTGAAAATACTAATGTTTATTCGTATATTTCCTTTTGTTCAAACCATGGGAAGCAAATATGGATATCTCTCAAAGCAAACTTGGATTAAAGTGCAATTGTAAAAATATTTGTTTAATTGATTCATGTAGGACACATACAATATTCAAAGAGAAGAAATATTTCTCTCATTTAAGTATGTGTATGGCAGATGTTACTACAATTTCTGGTAGTAGTAATTTAATTGAAGGTTGTGGAAGAGCTACTATAACTCTGCCTAGGGGACCAATATTTATCATAGATAATGTAATATTCTCCTCCAAGTCCAGGAGGAACTTGTTGAGTTTTAAAGATATCCGACAAAATGAATATCGTATTGAGACTGTAGATGAGAATAATCTTAAATATCTCATCATTACCAAGAATCTCTGGCCAGAAAGGGTTATTGAAAAGTTCCCATATTTATCATATGGCCTGTATTGGACAAGAATTAGTGCAATTGAGGCACATTCTATCGTAAACTAAAATGCTACTGATTCCAATACTTTTGTACTTTGGCATGATCGATTGGGACATCCGGGATCAATTATGATGAGATAAGTTATGAAAACTCAAATGGGCATCCATTAAATAATTAAAAAATTCTTTTAAATAATGAATTTTCTTGCACTTCTTGTTATCAAGGCAAGTTAATTATTAGACCATCACCAACAAAGGTTGGGATTGAGTGCTCTGCGTTTTTGGAACGTATACAAGGAGATATTTGTGGATCTATTCACCCACCTAGTGGGTCGTTTTTAGATATTTTATAGTCTTAATAGATGCATCTTCTAGACAGACTCATATGTGCTTATTGTCATCTCGCAACCTGGCGTTTAAAAATTTAATGGCACAAATAATTCGATTACGGGCACGGTACCCCGGCAATCCAATTAAGTCTATTCGACTTGATAATGCTGCTGAGTTTTCATCCCAAGCATTTAATGATTATTGCTTATCAATTTGGATAAAAGTGGAACATCCTGTAGCTCATGTTCACACTCAAAATGGCCTTGCAGAATCTTTGATTTAGTGTCTGCAATTGATAGCAAGACCTTTACTCATGCAAACGAGGTTGCCCACTTCTGTTTGGGGTCATGTCATTTTGTATGCAGCAATGCTAGTTCGTCTCAGACTGACAAATTATCATAAATATTTCCTGTTCCAATTAGTTTTGGGTCATGAACCTAAAATATCCCATTTAAGAATTTTTGGATACGCAGTATATGTGCCTGTAGCACAGCCATATCGCACCAAGATGGGTCCCCCAAGAAGGTTAGGAATATATGTTGGGTTTGAATCGCCCTTCATTATTCACTACCTCGAAACATTGACGGGAGATTTATTCACTGCTCGATTTGCATATTGTCGATTCAATGAGACTTTTTTCCCAAAATTATGGGGAGAAAATGGTGAAATCAAACGAAAAATTTTGTGAAAAAATTCATCATTTGCTCATCTTGATCCACGTGCCTCTATTTGTGAAAAAAAAAAGGTGTAAAATATTATCCATTTGCAGAAAATAGCAAATCAAACGGCAGATGCATCTATGGATCTGAAAAGGATAATATAATCACATAACCCTGCAGAGAATGTTCCAATCTGTATTGATATCCATGTTGGACAGTCTTCTAGTGTAATAGCAAATGAGTCAAATGCACGCCTAAAGCGTGATAGACCGTTGGGTTCTAAGGATTGAAATCCTAGAAAAAGAAAAATAAATGATCAACATGACACTACGAAAGAGTCTTATAAAGAAATTCACGATTTAACCAATCCTGAGATTCACGAGGAAATCACTGAGCCTGAGACTCCAGAAAATAAGGAACTATCAATAAATCCAATCGATATTGAGACGAATTTGAATCGATTGGATATAGTGGTGGATTATATCTTTGCATATAATGTTGCATCTCGCATTATGCATGACACTGAGGATCTTGAATCTCGATCTGTTAGAGAATGTCGACAATGATATAATTGGCCAAAATGACAAGAAACAATCCAATCAGAGTTGAATTCACTTGCGAAACGTGAAGTTGTTGGGTCTATAGTACAAACACCTAACGGTGTTAAGCCTATTGGCTTAAATGGGTCTTTGTACGTAAGAGGAATGAGAAAAATGAGGTACAAAAATATAATGCGCTCCTTGTTGCACAAGAATTTTTACAAAGGACTGGTGTCGATTATGAAGAGACATATTTACCTGTTATGGATGCAATAACTTTATCTCATTAGTTTTGTTGTCCATGAAAAGCTTGACTTGCATTTAATGGATGTGGTTACATCCTACCTTTATGGTTCACTTGATAATGAGAAACACATGAAAATTTTCAAAGGATTTAAAATGCCTGACACACATAATTCAAAGTCCCGGGAAATATTTTCAATCAAATTGCAAAGATTTTTGTATGGTCTAAAGCAATCAGGAAGAATGTGGTATAACCGCCTTAGAAGGTTATATAAATGATGCCATTTGTCTATGTGTTTTTATAAAGAAAATAACGTCGGAATTTGTTTGCCGTATATGTTGATGACATAAACTTTATTGGAACTCCTACAGAATTCCAAAAGGCAATTGATTATTTAAAGAAGGAATTCGAAATGAAAGATCTCGGAAAGACAAAATTATGTCTCGGTTTGCAAATTGAACATTTGGAAAATGAGATTTTTGTTCATCAATATGCCTACACAGAAAATGTATTGAAATGGTTTTACATAGATGGAGCGCATTCATTAAGTACTCTGAAGGTTGTTCAATCACTTGATGTGAATAAAGATCCGTTCCGAACTCAATAAAAGAATGAAGAGCTTCTTGGTCCTGAATTATTCTTCTTTTCTTTATTGTCTTATTTCAGTATACATAAAATTTCATAGCAATCTCACGAAAGAGAAGAAACAAATATCTTTTTAGGAAAAACGTTCTATTGTTTCTAAGTTTTAAATCTTTAGAACTTTTAGAAAAAACGTGTTTCTAAGCTGTAAATCTTTAGAACATAGAATCGTCCGTTCTGGCCTAATATTTGGCACAAAATGGCCCAACTCCCATTTATTGCCCGCTTTAGCTAATGTCTTGCATTGTAGGCAATTTTTTTCTCTGCAAATGAGGTGCTTCTTCTTTTGTCAATAAAGGTACCAGTGTTGGTTGTTGTGATAATAGTGGTTGAACGGGTGGAGCTACAATGGTGTTTAACTGGAAAGACGATGGTGTCTTGGGTTGGGAATGATTGTATGTAAGAGGTATATATCTGTGTATATCCATATATATCGGTGTATACACATGGACATACATGGGGACACACAGGATACACGCGGATACATGGATATACATTTTGTCTATCCATGTATATCACTGTATATTTATGTATTTTGTATACATGGCTATACTTGTTTTTTTCAGCTTTGAATTGTGACTCCACACCAACTCAAACCACCCGCAACTTTTAATCAAATTTTGTATATAGCCTTGTCAAGGTGTTTCTAATGAATTCCAACAAGAAATAATAAAAAGAAACAATTATGTAGTAAAGTTGGATCATCTGTTTATCCGTTTGCTTAAAATGAGAGGCTTAAAATCAATGTGTTTGCAACTCATATCGAAAAGATGAATAGTTACATATAAATTAATAGAATATCGAAACGCGAGATACTCATGACATGTACATATCAAATGAACCAAATCCTCGTTGAATTTTATTTTTCCATTAGATGGCGCTCGCACATGTTTTGCACCATCCCAAGAAAACAACTACTAAAGATTTTCAGATTTCGAATTAAACTTCAAATGAGTCTTTAATTGGTTCTTCAAATAAGAAGGCATTCTGATACAATGAGAGTGCAATCAAATAGGATTACTGAAGATTTTTTTTTTTTCAAAATAAGAAGGAAGTGAATACGAAGCAAATATGAAGACGGGTGCTCTTATAGCTAATGCAGATGCTTTTGGAATGACTTTATTTTTAAAGGGGGAGGATCGGAAGGAGGAGGAACTGAGTGAAGGCGAAGAGACAATGCAGTTGCTCTTTCTTTTCGGCTATGGTGAAGTATGATATTTAAAGTTTTAAGATTTCTACATCATTTCCCTACCAAAGAATTTTTATTTGGGATATAATAGGACTGGTGGTGATAAAGCTGCTTATGCATTAGGAGTCTTCTGTTCAAAGATATAGCGAAGGTAACGAGTTCTTGAAAATATTCAAAGGTAGATATGGAATGAAGAACAACTGTTAGCACCAGCTAATCAATCGTAATAGGAAAGATGGAATAATGATATTCGAGGCTGCAAGCAGCAAACAGTATTGGTTTTTCAATCGTTGCGCACTAGCTTGAAGTTAAGGGGTATAAAGGGGTATAATAGGAGTGAGAAATCTTTCTTCTTTTATTCTTAAATATGGATGGTAGTGAGATCTTTATGTTGTATCAGAGAGTGTCTAATCATAATGATCACTGGGAATGAAATTTGGAATTTCGACCATAAAAGATCGGAGGACGCACATGTTTAAAGCCATATCTCTTTGGAATTTTATAAACCGATAGCACTCTGGATTCCTTACACTTCCTAGTTCCTACACTGCTAGAACATGCTTGGAGGCAGCATCACTAAAAACGTTTGTCCTGCTCATAAAAAAAAATGAAAACCTACTACACAAATGGTAATTACATTTGAGTGTATTTACTTGTTTATCGCAATCTATTTTAAAATCTTATACCTTTGCGAATGCATCTTATTCAACTTCTTGACAAACTGGCACTAAAACTATAAGGTAAACAAAGTGAGTTTAAGAAGATAAGTGAAGTCTCAAACTCTAAAAATCACGTTTAGCAAAAAATTATCCACTGGTAGCTTTTTCCAAAATGTCAAAAAGCACACATGTGAATTTAAGCCTTGCAAAGATTGATAAAGATCCCATTAGATTGCTCGGGTTACAACAGCTGTTTATCATGAATAATAAATTCAAGGCAATATGGTCTAGAGAAACAATGTGAATTGCGAAACCAAAAGCCCTCATTCTTAATGTATAACATAAAATTCTCGGCTTAAGATAAGACGGAAAAAAAAAATACAATCGCTCATCTGAAATAAAGATTGTGTTCTTGGATCCCCGTGAATGAATTTACAAGAAGGTATATACATCAAGCTTCTAAACAACCATCCCTGTAACATTTACTCCTATATGTCCTTCCAAGGTTCATAAAATTGCAAGGTTAACGAAGGTCTATAACATCAAACTTCATGTTTGCATTCATATAGACATGAGAACAGTGCTCATATATCGGACTTCCATCCTGAGGCTCCTCATGAGGATGAAAACCACGCTGCTGACAATTCCGGATAACAGACACACCAGCAGGATCAGACAAATGAAATATACCATGAGGGCTGTCACAGGAAGTGAAACTGCAATCAGTATTTAGAAGTCTCTAATCCATTAAGTGGCCTTTCTAACATCTCAATAATGTATGGTATATGATTATGTACCCTGATCTTTCAACTTTATAGGTCTTAGTACTCTAGAATTATCAGAATTTTGACTCAGTTGAAGCCCTTCAAAAATTAAGTGACTTCTTTAGAAGTGAGCTTAGTCCAGGCAAGACTTACATTTACAGAAAACATTTTAAATTAACGATGGAATTTAATTTTTTCCAATTACATTTGGGGGGGTGGGGGGCTGGGGGTGGTTAGGGTTTGAACCCTCCACTTCAGCTGTGGAAGGCAGGGAGCTCACCAAGTGAGCTAGCCCCCAGCCCCAGTTAATGCTCGAATTAAGAATCAAAAGAGTATTATTTAGGGGAAAAAACTCCACTACGGATACCGCGGCGCATTTGAATATAAAAACCAAAATGCAAACGTAAATATAAGAGCACTCATATACATGTAATGTATATGAGAGAGAAAGTGTGTGTGTGCGCGTATGTGCACATCGTATATCAGAAATCATATTAAAAGAAAAATAATGGACAGCGGAACCTTTTCTCCAATTAAACAGCTACTTGAGCAATACCAGAGACATAATGGCATAATACCTCGCTTTGTCTGTAGGAGCCATCACTATTGCAATCGCTTCTGGCAACATAATCTACAAAAATGAGCCGAAAGAAACAGTCCCAAGAGTCAAAAGAAAGTACTTTTGGTGAAGAACAGTCAGAAATCAATTTTCATCCCATGGAATGAACATCTTTAACAACAACAACAAACCTAGTGTACCCACAAGTGGGGTCTGGAGAGGGTAGTGTGTACGCAGACCTTACCCCCATCTTGAAGGTAGAGAGGTCGTTTCCAATAGACCCTCGGCTCAAGAAAGACGAAAAGACCAAATGTGTCTGGTAACAGGTAAAGCCCGAAGGCTGTTCCCGTCCCTGTCGGGGGAGATGCCAACCATCTCTCCTTTCTATGAACAGGGAATGAACATCTTTAATTAGATAATTTCACCTACGTTCTTCTCATATAATAAAAAAGATTTACAATCTATAGCAAAGCCTTCTGACACAAGTAAAAGATGCTTAAAGCACACACCTCAATAAGAAACCACCAATTGTAAAGTTACATTCTATCATTTCACCATTAGACTTGAGTGGAGGGGCTTCAACAATTTGAAAACTATATGCACCAATATATTCCCAAGAAAAAGAAGAAGACATATCTAGATCCTGCCCATTGAAATCCAGAGGTTAATAAGACAAGAACATTGCGTATTACCTGATATGAGTAATGAGTGTGCAGGTCAACTGATGACATAAAACAGGTTTGTGATGGATGTGTCTGCAAACAAATAATAAACACAACAATTCGTTGACAACGGTACTAACCATATCAAGATACGAGCAGACAAGCAACTTAGGTGGTGCATTTACATCATTCTGCAGGTTTTTATGTATATGATTCATCCTTTTCTTTCAACATCCAAGATTTTAGCCAATTACAACAACAACCACCCAGTATAATCTCACAAGTGGTGTCTGGGGAGGGTAGGATGTACGCAGCCTTACTCCTACCCCGGAAGGACAGACTGTTTCCGATAGACCCTCGGCTAAAAAAAGGTGAAAGAAGTCCTGATAGCAAGTAATAGCAAGACAAATAATTAAAAAACTAAATCGAAGATAGCAACATAGAAAGAAAGAGGTACCGATAACAAGTAATAGCACGATAATATATTTTAGAAAACTAAATCCAAGGCAGCAAACGAGAATATGAACGAAGTACTACTAGCAAACTACGGAATTACCGATGACAAGTAATAACGATACAAGACATGCGAATATAGCAAACTAAGGAAAAAAGGGTACCGGACTAGCACTAATGCTACCGAACGAGAGAAGACAAAGGGAAACGCATGACTACCTACTAACTTTCTACCCTAATCTTCAACCTCCAACACCTTCTATCTAGGGCCATGTCCTCGGTTAGCTCAAGCTGCGCCATGTCCCGCTTGATCACCTTTCCCCACGACTTCTTTGGCCTACCTCTACCCCTCCTCTCACCTCCCAAGACCAACCTCTCACATCTCCTGACTGGGACATATGTGCTCTTCCTCTTAACATGCCCGAACCATCGCAACCTCGTCTCACGCATCTTTGCCTCCACAGGGGTCACTCCCACCTTGTCCCGAATAACTTCATTTTTAATTCTATCCAACCTAGTATGCCCACACATCCATCTCAACATCCTCATTTCTGCTACTTTCATCTGCTGGACATGAGAGTTTTTGACTGGCTAACACTCTGTCCCATACAAAATAATTGGTCTAACCACTACCTAGTAGAACTTACCTTTAAGTCTCAACGGCACATTCTTATTACACAAGACACCGGAAGCGAGCCTCCACTTCATCCACCCTGCTCCAATACGGTGTGTGACATACCCATCTATCTCCCCATCCTTTTGAATTATAGACCCCAGATACTTGAAACTCTCTCTGCTGGGAATGACTTGCGTATTGAGCCTCACATCCCCGTCCGCCTCCTGGGTAACACCGTTGAACTTGCACTCCAAGTATTCTGTCTTGGTCCCGCTCAACTAGATTTTAGCCAATTATGAAATAAAAATTCTCATGAGTTTCATAACAAGTAATGACCTATGAACAAGTTACACGCCGAATCTCCAAACCCCATTGCCACTTGACCTCAATGGGGGTGTTGAGTTGTCCTTCGCTGACTAAGCCCCATTTAGATTTCTATTTGATATTAATTCGGTCCTAATAAAGTGTCAAAAGGTTGATTGTTTCGCTTCTATATCTTCCCAAAGAAAAAAGATCTCTAGGAGTTGTTTCCTGAATCCAAAAGCTCCTGTATCTTTCCCGACGAAAGAATCTCTGGGAGTTGTTTCCTGAATGTGAAAGAGAGTAGTCTCTGTTTTTTTTTTTAATAGATATGAAAGAGAGTCTTCTTTTTCTCTCAAATAAAAGCCTCATTGGCGCCTAGCGTGAAGGAATGCTAGGCCTTTGGTATTTCTCTTCCAACTAGGATTAAATCCCATTGACGATTAGCCTAATATAGAAGTTTAAGGGGTCGTTAGGTTTTGAAACAAAATATGCAAGGATTAATAATGCAATGATTAGTAACGCAGGTCTTATAATGGGGGAATTAGTAATGCAGGGACTGTATAATTACTTATGAATGTTTAGCTTGATATATTGCACATTAGTATATAATGTATACTTTAAAATATTTGTTTACCTTTTAAAACAAAATTAAAATCTTCTAATTAGCATGAGGGTTAGTTTGGTCATTTTAGTATTTTAATCCATGCATTACCACATTATATGTCGCACAAAGTAATACCTAGATTCCCACATAACTTATGCTATGCAAGTATTATTTATGGGGAAACAAAAAGGAGCAACCAAACGTATTAATTAATGCTTATTTCCTTAAATCGCAATCAAACATTGTATAAACTTATGTTGATGTTCATGTAAAGATTATATCTAGTACAATCCAAACCAAACAGCCCCTAAGAGTATGAAAGAAGCTGAAAACCCAATCCAAAACCTCAAGGCTACAGGTAGAGTGTTCAAAACCTTTATAAACCCCTTTAGATGCTTTATATACCTAATGCGAGACTGTAACTTATACCTCTGAACATGTGTAACCCGATTTTAAGGTTCACATATGAAATTTTTTAAATAACGGCGATATCCAGGTCAGCTCGCACGCACCTCAAGGATTTCACCGTATACATGTTACTTCCCACCAACACAAGTACATGATAACACTTGCCCACCAAAACTGAGGCAAATGGGAAATAATCACTTAACATTTTTTTTTGTCTCTGTTAGGACTTAGGAGTTAAACCCTAGTCTCCCATATTTTTCACCCACTTCATTGACCGATTGGTCACGCCCTTGTGTGCTTCACACATGAAATTTAATGCAGACTTACGAGTTCAAGAACAAATTTGCTTGAGGTACCACTTAGAATATGGAAGGGGAAGAGAACGAGAGAGTATCTAATGATCTACATTTGAGAAAATAAAATAAGAAAGGTCTGTGGTACCATGTGAAAGAATCTTAGTCTAACCCAAAAACCAAGAGCACATACCAAAATGGAAGGCCAAAATTACACAAGCTGGATTATTTATTATCGTATTTTTAATATCACATGAAATGACCTCTAAGTCAAAGAAAAAAAAAGAATAATTGGCACTACATCATTAAAGTAAGACAAAGAAGTCCGGTATTGCTAATTTCCTATCATTACATGCAGCTAATTTTATAGCTAATTTCTACCATTACATGCAGCTGATCAAGAAAACTTGAGAAAGGCAAGATATGTGAAGAGCATAGAACAATCAAGCAAAAGTAACACACTAAACTTTTCACAAAATAATGAAATTCATGCACAGCCAACATTCTTCAAAAATATAAATTTGTCACTAGCATCACCACAATATCTTTGGAATTTAAATAAGTAAATTAGAACCATCAACCGTGTCAACATACCATGAGAGAGTTCCCTTATTATGCGACGCAAATTAAGTAACTTTAGAATTAAACAATGATAAAATGAAAAAAAACATTTGATTGGTTACAATAAGGATTTGAGTCTTTAAGTATAGATGGAGAGTTGCACCGCTGGAAATTCGTGCAAGACAGAGACAGAGAAGTACATATTTTATACAAAGGCATCAATTAAACAGATTCCAAACAATTCGAAAGAAGCAAAACATAACGTCAGCTGAAATATATTCATCTACTAATCCTTTCTATATTCATCTACTAATCTCAATTACACTTACATGTATCCAACCAAGAGGAAAGAGAGAGAGCTTGTCCTGAACCTCAAAAATTTCTTCTTCGTTCAATGTTGAACACTGGATATCAAAAAGCAGTGTTTTAGAAACAAGGTTAAACCATTCCATATGACCTCCAAAGCATTACTACCTAAGCATATCTGACTGTTTTATCTTTTAACTTGTATGAACTATTTTCTTTGTAGGTTTAAAGCAGCAAAGCATAAGCTTCTTAGATTTTTCGTTCCTTTTTATAAATGCAGCAAATGCAGAAACTACCAACTAATGTTAATATTTCTCACCTTTCTCCTATACTTTATTATGAAAGAGGGAATTAAAAACACAATGAGCCCTTTTTTCCAGAAATTCACCATATTTCAGGATATTTAAATCCAAAAGTGCAAATTTCATAAGTAATCTTAAAGAGACAAAGCTCCTACTTTTACAATCTTGGTTCAGCTTTTTCAAATTCAAGATGCACAGACGCTTCAATGCTGCACTTATACTTTTCCGGTCCTAAAGGATGGTCAGTTCTGCTTTCTGTATATTAGGGGTAAAGTTCAAGCATAAATCTAGTATATCCCTACAGATGAAACATAAAATTCATCTTACAGAATCAGAAGTCGACTCCTGCTTTGGGACAATAAGAGTAGTGATGTGAAAAACACGGTTCCTCTGCAAGTTAAGAAATACAAAACAAAAACACCATTCATATGAGACAACAGATAAATAGAGCTTATAAATTTCAGACCAAGCATTCTGCTCCATACCAGTGAACCCGCAAGAACAGCACAAGTTTCTAAATTCTTTGCTGTATTTTCTCGAGCTAATCTTAAGAAATCTTCCATCAGTCTCACTGGCTGCAGTGTAAGAGAAAAATAACGAGGGTTATACTAGTGCAAATTATATCAAGCAAAGCTGATCGATAAACGACTAAAAATTATCCAATTCAAACAGTTTCTATAAAGATGAAGGCTGCTCTCTGATTATATGGGTACATGAACCTAAATAAAGTAAAATAAAACAACTTACGACATGCAAATGTTGATAAGAGTTTGAACCAGGTGGCCCATCCTGAAAGGACTTAGCTGGTCCAGGTCTTGGATCTGCAACTTTGGATGGAGATATGGGACGAAATTCTTGTTGTATTTGCGCCAGAACTGGAGGCGGCGAAGGTTGCCTTAAGTTACTTAAAGGAATATGATCACTCCGCATATCATCAAAAATTGGAGAACAAGAATCTTCAGAAGGGTGTAACCACCGTCCATCATCCAAAGAAAGAACCGATTCCATAGGAGACTTATCCACCTTCAAGCCAGTGTCATTAGACGCGAACGAGCCCTCATCACCAACCTGACTGAGGCTATAAAAATAGCACGACAACATTCAAATTTTTGTACCAAAGCAGCTTGAAGAAACAGAAAATTAAGAACATACAAATTAGATGTCTGTAGAATAGTGACACTCTGATTTAATTAACTCTCTTGCAAGACATCAGAGTAGGCCGAATTAGCAATAACCAATCTTTGGAAGGGCCCTAACCTCAAAAGCTCATTTGAACTTAAATCAGCATTTGCTGGGTAATTCACCTGTAGAAAGCAAATTAGGTCAGTTGATTTAGGCTGAAGTTTATAGTTAGATAAGAAACTACCATTTAACTTCAACAATACCTTTATCTTGGAACTAGGTCCGGACCATTGACCATGAAGACCATTTGGGCCTAAAAGCGAGTGCCTTGACAGTGTTTCTTGCTTTGGAACAGGAAAATTGAGAGATCTGACAATAAGTTTATACAAAAATCAGTTAGATTACATCAGGTAATTAAGAAATTTCCTGTTATCAAGTACACTATTATGCAACAGACATTCAGAGGAATCGCACAACTTCATGAAGAAAATAAAACTCCCACCGTTTTAATTAAAATGTCCGTGCTTGACTAGCATAGCAATCAAGATGGGAATTAACATTGTAAGATTAAAGTTAAATTGCCGAAAATACAGGGACTAGTTGTGTTGCTTAAGAAGTGATACTTCCACACACTTCTTCCTGATGACAACAGTATTGCATGGGCAAGAAATTCTCTTAACCTGGATAAAACTTGTTCAGGGAAATTTAAAACACATGAATTTCATAGCAAGCTGTAAAACTGTACCATGTCCAGCAAAGCTTAAAACCAGGTACTATAAAGTACCTTAATTGCTAAAAATTTAAACCCTAGGCGAAAAGAACTTTGCAGATACTATAGACTGAATAACTGACAGTATTAGAGGATAACTCGATGATATCAACCCTTTAGGAAAAGTAACTTAATAACCTATTTCAATTCTGCTCCAGATCTGCCTAAACAGCAAGGATACTGGATAACAAAGACGAATAAGTTATTTAAAGATATTGTTCCATCCTCTGGAACACCCCTCCTCCCCCTCAACCACAAAAAAAAGGGCATTGGTAGTTTTCTTAATTTGGACTCACAGCTTCTGGAACTGCATATCGATCGAACTCGAGGATGAAACACCAGAGTAATCTTTATTCTTCTTCCACAAAGATGAAGGTGCATTGCTGATGGCCTGAAATTTTATCATATACAAATTTGTGGTCCATAAGGAGAGCAAAAGTGTAGAAGGCAAAACAAGGCCAAATGAGAAGGCCTTGAGAAATCGTGCAAACCAAATATATGCTGGACATGAAATCACAGGCTTTCAAGCTAGTAAAGAAACAATGTCCTTTACTAAGACTGAGAAAGAATTATGAAACTATGACTCCAGCAAAGAGAAAATTATCCTGAACTCTAGTTAATGAATGAGACAGCAAAGAGCATATATAAATAACAAGTTATTTTCCATTCTAATTTCTAAAGAAGGAAAAAGTGAAAATAAAGTGAAAGAAATTGATGGCATAAAATACAACAAATCAAACAAAACCCCAAAACTCAAAATAAAAGTAAGTAGTTACATACCCATTTATTGTCATAATCGGAAGATGCTTTATTGTTGGTATACGGCTGTACTAAAGAATTTCCAACTGATCTGTAGGGAGGGTTCTCCTGATTATTAAGTTGGGAAATCTGAGTTGCTGCTTGAGCTTTATCCATTCTTTTCCTTTGGCGCTGGAATTCCGGTTTTAACCCCTCTAGTTCATCTAGCACTGTTGAAAGCATCTGAGACAATCAAACAACAAAACTTGAAAAGTTGACGCAGAAAATCATAAATTGTATCCAGATCACGTAAAGAACAAATCGCAATCCAGAAGAATGATTAGTACACAGCATAGAGGACCATTAAGGAGAATAAACTGATACACTGACCCTTTTCGATAGTGCTCTTTCTTCTGGATGCAACGCTTGGTAGTCGCGATGGTCGGGTATTGTTTCAGTAACCAAACTGGCAATACAATAATACAAACAACGCCATTAAGTTACTTATTACTAGCAAAAGAAAGCATCTGAAAATCTAGAAAACAATTCCACCAAAAATAAAGTAAAAGCAGCACAGTATCATTTACCTTGAATATCTCATTAGTATTATATACAAGTCTATGATATTCTTCTCCCCACGGTGAATATTGGCCTGTAAACAAACCACAAGATAATCACAAAACTCAATCCAAAGAGAGACTATTTGCCAAGATAAAGGTTCCAGCTTGATCCAGGATTTGAAGTTTATGGTTTCCTGATTCTAGCTCTTTGGAGTTTCTGGGTTCTATTAATAATTTGCACATATTAAGTTAATTTTTTAAGACAAATATAGGGTTTGGGCCATACAATAACTCTACATCTGGTTTATCGTCATAACAATGAAAGAGTTGGGACTTGCTCCATATCAGAATGAAACGGATCAAACAAAAAGAATTCGATAAAGAAAATTCACATAGCCTCTATATAACAAGATAAAGGTTCCAGCTTTATCCTCGTAACAACAAAGTAATCGAACTTTGTTGATTCTTAGAGCTGAAACTAACTAGTTTGGAATTGAGGAAAAGTTACAGTTGTAGCTTCCTCCAAGCTTCCTCCTTTACCAGTTGATATAAGTAATTAGTTAAAAGTCCAACTGAAAAATCAAATAAACAGCTCAACCCAATCAATTTGGCATAGGATATTAGCAAACAAATATAGGGGTTTTGATTGTTGGAATGAAATTGGCCCAAATAGAGCAGAATGCATAGTTATAGTTATAGTTATAGTTGTAAAGATATTACACTTTTAACAGCTTATATTAAATGAGTTACAAACTAAAAGCAAAACTGAAAGTTCTAAGTATATCAATTGGAAAAGAGCTAACCTGTCGGAGGAGATTATTGGCGATTCGATAGTAATTGCGGAGAGGAAATCGATTATCGACGGCGACTTTCCGAGTCATCGCGTCGACGTTCATAGTCGCCGGCCGTCTCATTCTTCCGGCGAGATTATGAAAAATTTCCGACGATGTGGCTTTAGAGATTGAGAAAAATGGTAACCCACTTGGGTTTCCCTCGAGTGCTTTTTAACTTTTAATTTAAGAGAAAGAAGAATAATGTCACAGATTATTGTGTTAAGCTTCTTATTTGTCATGTCGACATGGTGTGCAACAATTTAATAAAAGAAAAAAGAAAGGCAACAGACACGGCAAACACTACTCTCTTTTTCATAATAATTTCAGAAATCCCTCATCGTATATTATGTCTTATAACACAAATTTCTTTTGTGATTTGAATGAGGCTTACCTCTCTAAATTTTATTTCTTTTTTCCATGAAAAAACTAAATTAAAACGATAAAATTTATTTAATTAACCAAAATTATCTCTTGGTGGCATTAGTTGTTACTTTTTTTTAGGCTAAAAAGATAAAACTATCTTCACTTTTCAAGTGATAAGAAATGATGGAAATAAAAGTCCTTCTTTAACGCTTGAACTTTAAGCATTAAACAGAGAAAGAAAACTAAACCCATCAATTTAATGTTGGGTAAATGTATTTTCCTAAACTATTTTAGAAATGTGAATACATTTTTTTTCAAGTTTTCCTAAACCGTTGTAGAAATGTGAACAAATTGCTTTTTTAAAATAGTTTTCATGCCAAAAAAAAAAAGCATAATTAGATATGTGATTCTAATGATACACTTAGAATTGATAAAAATGTAACGATCCACAATCATCAATCAAACAAATTGAACAATTTTACTAGAATTTTTATGCCGCCTTTTTTTTTTCTTTTTGCAAAATTTGTAAAGGATCAACGTAGTTGATTTTATTTTGTTAAATATGTAATGAGAGATTTCTCAAATTATGTAATTGATTTAAAAAACCTGCTCAAAATTGAATCAAAATGTTTTAAATATAACACCCAAAAAAATTTGTTTGTACAACCACCACGAAAAATAAAATGATAATAGAACTTGAAATCTCAAGAAAAATTTGTAGTTGTTACTAAAAGTCTAATATTCCTTTAAATTTTGCCTAATATGAGCATTTACTTTGGAAGTTGTAGCTTATGTGCTCGCATTTTTAGTAGCTTCAGAGGTAGTGCACATCTGTGTTTTTGATTTACGATTGTTTTTCTTATTGAAAGATCTTATAGTTCATATAGTTGAAGTACTATCATTTGATTTCAAAATTCAAATATGATTTTATTTACATCTTATTATATTTTAAATAGACTGTAAGCTTTACAGAATATGCAGCACAAAAGGTATTTAAAGGGAGATTTATGTTATAAAATTCAATGTATAGTTTTGGAATACCATATAGAGTTTTCACTTGAACTAACTTTTGCTATAAAAGATCAAATTTTGGGAGTTATGTATAACATTACAAATCATAGGATTTAGTATTGCAAACGTAAACTTGGAGGGAAGCGGAGAAAAAGTTGTTCCTCCTAATGCGTTTCTAGGGGCTTTTAATTATAGGTGACAAATGTGTTTTAAAATTGAGTTGGAGTAACTCTAGTTTTTTTAATTGAGTAGGGGTGATAAACTTTGGATTAGTGATTAGGGAGGTTTGACTCACCCCAAAGTTATATTTTTAACACTTTAGCCCAGAGCTTTTAGTGTAGCTATTTTAAACTCAAGTTTTATTTTTAACACTTTGACCCAACCCACATAAACCCTACTGGGGAAAAGCGCGCCAAATATTACCTGCTCCTGCGCCGTTTCCACCATATTTGCCTCTGTTTTTTTGCTTCGTTTCTTCTTCTTGTTACTGCTTCTTCTTGCTTCTTCTTCTTATTTTGCTACTCGTTTCTTCTTCTTCGTCTTCTACATCTACAGATTCTTGTTCTTGTTCTTGTTCTTGTTCTTGTTCTTCTTGACTGATTTTTGCTCAAGAAAGAAAAAAACAAGACCACCTGATTTTGCAATTTTGTTGACTGGATTTCATTCGTGTAGCAGTGGGAATTACTTCACAACTCATTCCATTGTTCTTCTTGTTCTTCTTCTTCGTCCGCCATTATTGCTCAAGAAAGAAAAAATGTGACCACCCGATTTTGTAATTTTTTGACTGGATTTTGTTGCTGCAGCACTGGCAATTACTTGGGAGTGGTGGTTTTCGCTCATTTGGTAAGTACTACAATGCTGTTTTATTTCGATTTTTCACCTGAGTATAAATCTACTGATTTTCCAACAACTTACAGTAGCTGTTGTAGTTGTTGCAACGTGCAATGTAGTTGTTGCAACTTCTACAACAGATTATGAAGTTGTTGGAGTCAGCTTCAGTTTTTGTCTGAAACAGAACCCAAAAAACTGAAGCCATGTCCAACAGATTATTGACTTGCTGCAACAAATGTATTACTTGTTGCAGCAAGTCTACTACTTGTTTCAACAACTCAGCAATCTGTTGGACATCTTCAATAGTCTGAAACATTACCCCCAAAAAATTAAAGTTGGTTCCAACAGATTAGTGAGTTGTTGCAACAAGTAGTACACTTGTTTCAACAAGTAATACACTTGTTGCAACAACTCTACAATCTGTTGGACATTTTCAACAGTCTGTGAAACATTACCCCAAAAAAACTAAAGCTGATTCCAACAGATTAGTGAGTTGTTGCAACGATTTTATTACATGTTGCAACAAGTTAATAATATGTTAGAACAAGTGCTGCAGCTAGTTCATTTTGTTATAGATTGGTATGTACTCTCATGACCAATTTTTTGTTAAACAAAATATATTTAGGTACCTCGAACACCACTAATGGAGGACTCAATAACAATAGGGGTTGATTGCCATGGTGAATGGATCGAGAAGAATAATCGATATATTTGGCGATGGAAGGGTAGCGACACGTTAGAGACGATAGCGATGACTATCCAAAGAGATGTTATGTTCGATGATTTTGTGAACCTAATCATCACCTATTGCGAATTAACTTGTGAACCAAAAGATCTTGCCATCACTTACATGCACAGCTCTTTTGAGAATCAGAGGGTCTTGCCAATTAAGATAACTGATCAGGTTCGTTTGCGTGCTTATTTGAATGATGTAGCTAGGCCCATTTTAAGGGTATACGTTATTGGAAGCCCGGTAGAGAACCACAATATATCTCAAGACCAACAAGATGTGTTAAATGATGAATTAGATGGGGTGGATGTGAACATCCCAGATAATGGAAGTGGGGCTGACCTGATCCCTATACCTGAAGT